>OX376699.1:27800482-28079933 GCA_947389925.1 Coelopa pilipes | reverse complement strand
TCTCTCTCTCTCTCGCACTCACTCAATTCCTCACTCGTTCTTTCTCTCACTTACTCTCTCTTTACCAACCCTTCCTCCCTCTTTCTCTCTCTCTCAGTTTTCGCCAGTGCTTCCTCGAGAGCTCAGTTTTTAGTTTCTGCCCCCAGTTGGCCAAGTTTTGATGTTTCCTCCTCTTAGTGTCAGGCTCAATTTGTTGTTATCGTGTTGTTGTTGTTCTTCACGATGCTCCACCAGTTATTATATTCATTGTTGTTGTTGTTGATATTGGTTTTGTTGTCGATGATATCGATGTTATTGTCATGTTGATGGCAATCGGAACATTTTAATTTGACATCAAGATAAATATTCTTCGACTGCTCTTTGCTGTTGTGACTGAGTGGGAATAGGTGTGTGTGAGAGCGAGACGGGGCGATGGGGACGTTGAGGGTGTGCTGATGGAACATGAAGAAATCCATTGAATTCGATGCCATTTTCATCACTCGATCGGTCGAGCGATCGAATAGGAAAATGCGGAAATAAATTGGAATCGAAATTGGTATTTGTTGTTTGCTGCTTATTGTTCATTGCTGTTGTTGTTGTTGTTGTTTTTGGGGTGACATAAAAATACCTCCGTTTCCTGGGTGCCGTGTCGGTTTCGGTTCCCGATACCTGAGTGAAGTCGTCTCTAATACGAGGTCTTTTCCCCATGATTACTTACTAGTCTTGGTCCATTGCTGAATTTCTCCATAGTCCTGTATTTCTGGAATTTGCTCATTTTGCGCATTTCATCATTCTCTCCCCGATCTCTTCCTCTTCCTGACCTCATCCACCTCCTGTTCTCCTTCCCTCTCTCTGTACAGTCGAAACTTGTTTTCAATCAAATCCTTTGAAGAAACTTTTTGTCTTCTCCTAGGATTTATCATCATCGTCATCATTTTGGTTTGCTTTGTGTATGTGCAAATACCTGAAATATTGACAGAAATGGTTCACTTGATGAATTACTCGATTGATGTAGTCGACTTCATGATAGAAATTAATAATCTCTGGTCCATTGCTATTTAGCAAATCTTTTGTTTTTACTCTATTTGTTTGTTTGGTCTATTTCACTATCTGCCATCTGTCTCTAATTCTCTGTACACCTCGCTCTCTCTCCTTTCTCTCTCCTATTGTCTGCCTGTGAAAATAAATAACCTGCGATTCCGAGAAAAATTCAATCGCAAAATATTGCGTTGTAATCAATGTGGCAGCAACAACAACAGCAGCAGCGGCAACTGAAATGAGACCGGTGACTACAAAAACAAAAACGACAACAACAATGATGTCATCTCCGATTCCGGACAATTCAAAAAATATCAGCAACAGCTGCTCCAACAACAACAACAAACCCAACATCGCAACCAGCTGAATCGCATTCCGACTGAACAATGGAAGTCTGTTGGCAACGCCAAAGCAATGATTTGGCATCACTTAAGCGCTCTCATTATTGTTGTTGTCGTCGTCTATTCTTTGTTGTAACTATTTGCTGTCGCTACTTGTTGTTGTTGTTGTTGATGTCGCCTGCACGAGCATTCCAAGCAATTTATTATTTTTATTTCCTGGGGCATCAACAATGGCCACAATCAACAACAACAACAGGAACAACAACTGGAGCAACAAATAAAATCGGCAACAATAATAATTGAAGCAATAACAACAATAACAACAGCAACAACAACAGTGAAGATGCTCGGGGACAACAAGGACTCTGACGATGACAACAGATGTCGGCTGCTGCTGCCGTGGCCGAAGGACACGTTAAGGAAGCGAGAGACAGCGTAATTTCAGGATAATGCAGCGAGCGAGAGAGAGGGCGAGAGGAAGATAGAGAGAGAGAGAGAGAGAGAGAGAGAGCAAGTGAGAGATCAACAAGCGTCGGGAGAAATAACAAGAGCAAAAACAACACTAAGGACAACACCAGGAACAGCATCGACAACGGGAGCGACAACAACAACAAAGACAACAATAATGACAATGACAACAAATTGCTGTCGCTGTTCGATGAGCGGAGAAATCGCGATGGCCTCAGGGACATCGTTGTTGTTGCTGTTGTCGTTGTTGTTTTTCTTATGTTCCTTCCACCGATGAGTGACAAAATGTTGCTTTTATAACTGCGCCGGGGGCGCCGACAACGTTGAGGAGGGAGCGGGAGAGCGAAGAGGATGGAGTGGGAATGGGATTGAGGAACTCGATGATGATGACGATTATGCTGCACTGGGTTGTGTGGGCAGAAAGGATAATGGAGAAAATGATGTTACGATGATGATGAACGTTATAGAGATGAGGATGAGAAGGAGGGTGGTGGGGACGATGGTGAGGATGTTGATTATGGTGGTGTTGGTAGTTTGATAGTTATGTGATGGCGATGAGGATTGGAAAGAAAAGTGATTGTATCTGAGGATTATGCGAGATTTCCGTAGGTGTTGAAGAGGTCGACAATGACAGGAAACTTGATTAAGGGAGGATTGAATCAAAGTACCGATAATGATTTCGGAGGACCGATGACGATTGCCAAAAATAGATGAAGTCAAAATAACGATGATAAATACTTGATGACAATAAAACTCCTGATGATAATATTTATAGAACCGATATATTCTACGATAGTATCGATGATTATAGTACTGTTGATGATAATAAAAGCATCGTTAAGGAAAATGAAAGTATCGATAAGGATTATTTAATCGATAGTGATTACGAATGAATTGGTGATGATAGCAAAAATGATGATTACGAAATATCGATGAAAATATCGGCAGATTCTGGGAAGGTATCGATGATTATAAAGTCAAGCGATCGTGCTGATGGTGCCGAAGTGCAAATGAGCGAAGTGTTGCCGAAGACTTGTGCATTAACTTTTCCCCATTGCTCTCTGCCACTCACCCTCAGTCGAAATCTCTCTCACTTACTCTTTCACTCTGTCCTTCTCTCTCTCTCTCTGTCTGTCGTATTACAGAAATGTGTAGAACGCATTCGCCTTTCCGCTGACATCGGCGTTCGTGTGCTATTAGACGCAATGGTGCTAATAATTTGGGGTCGCCCCTGCAGCGCCCACGACGCCACGCCCCACTCGCCGCCCCCGACCCCGCTCCCGAGCCCGACTCCGCACCCGATTAATTACGCTCGGTTGGGTTCGCAACATACGCCAGGGCAGCAGGCCACACTCGCACACGCTCATTTGGCGACTCACATCCACAATGTCCTCGTATGCACTCACCCACGCACACCCACACACACCCACACACACACACACACACACACGCCCAAGTCTGAGTGCACCGAGGTGGCGCAGCCGACGCAGCGGTCGAGGGCGCCGAACAGACGCAGATCCCTCTCGCTCGCTCGCTCGCTCCAACCGCCAAATTCAATCCCTCTCTCTCTCCCTCGTCACGCAACCACTCGTCAGAGAGCGGGGCAGAGCGACAGAGGGAGAGACAGAGAGAGAGGGTGGGATTCAAATGGCGTTCCCTGGAAATGGGGAAGGGTTTTCAACGAATTTAATTAAATTACACATTTTTCCAGAAACACGCACACTCAAACACTCTCAGCGCCGCTCACATGTGCTCAGACACTCCCGCCGACACTTGCGGACATATATGAACACAACTACACCCGCACACACTCACATATACAGTGAAATGTTCCCCCAGTCGCCGCCATAGCCGCCATCGCCGCCGTCCTTGCGGCTCCCAACATTTAATTGAGTGCATTTTCGCGCCCTCCTCCCCTGCGTCCTTGGTGGATTTTCCTCATTTTCCTTCTCCCGTACTTCGGTCTTCCTTAAATGCGGCTCACATTCGGGAGAAATAAATTGAAAACAATTTTAAAATGCTCGAATGCGAAAACTTTAGCCGGACTTTGGTTTTTCCGTCCGGCGAAACGGGAGATTTTTTATTATGCTTTTTGGGAGCAGTTTTTTTCAAAATAAATGATCGGCTTCAAAAGTTTAGTATTTAATGTTCAGTCTCGTTTAACTGTTATACTCTTATTTATTATAATGTAACTAATTTTTTGATGTAGTCTTGTTGGCTTTTATATTTATTTTGTTTCGGTTGATTGATTTTATTTAATTTTATACATACTTCCTGAGTTTATGAAGTGTACTTGAATTTGTTATTTTTTATTGTTATTAATTTGATTATTATTATTATTATTTGTTGATGTTAATATTGCTTTATGTATATGTATTTATATTTTGTACTATATTGTGTATTGATTGTCTTTGATTGCATATAATTCAATACATTCTTAGTGATTGCACATAATATATTTTTTTCGGATTTTTTAAATTTAGTTTTGTTGGTTTTTTATATTTATTTTGTTTCGATTTATTGATTTTGTTTTATAGAAATTTGCTGATTTTATGAACTTGTTATTTGTTTTTATTAAATTTATTTTGTTATTCCTTTATATGAGTCTTTTTATGATATATCTCATATTATATCATAATTCTTTGTATCATATGATTTTCTTCAACATCTTTCTTCAACATTATACTTCATTCTTCTGCTGCACTCTGCGTGCTTCCTTCATAGTGATGTATAATATACCTCTCATTCTTCAAACTTTTTTTCAGCCTTCTTTCTTGGATCATTCTACCTCAGTCTACCTTTGCTTTGCTCCCTCGTTCTCCAACCCTCGCTCCCACTCGCCCTCTACTCATGTGTATTCAACCCATTTCATCTCGTCGTTTGCCTTTCCTGCAATTGCACCCTTAGGCCCTTCGTCGTCCTCTGCCTTGTCCCGATTCCCATTGGATCCCCTCGCTCAGGGCGCTCCCTTCATTTGCCCGTGTACTCTCTGGGGTCCGACGGCCCAGGGCTTCGACGGTGGCTCTTTAGGAACTCGCTTGCTCGCTCTCCCCTTCCCACAACCAACGTCAATTGCTCGAGTGGATCTCAGGTGGGGGCAGCGTGCATGGTGGAGGGATGCGGATGGGGACGGGGAAGGAAAGAGGAAGAGTTGGTGCATCTCAGCCACGTCATCAACAGCCAGGAGAAGCGAGGACGCATCGCACGCCCGACATCTGGCGATCACTTGCGGACGATTATTAAAGCAAGGCTGCGGAACGGAGGGCAAACGAAGACGAAGACGACGAGGGAGAGCGCGAAGCCGGCCGAAGGAGACGGAGAGAATGAGGGGAAGGGGAGGGGGGGGGGGTAGGGTGAGGGGAAACTCGGACCATTCACGCCGTGTCTTCAAATCGATTCCGTCCGGGCGGGAGACGAGTTTGCGCGGCGTGGCGTATGAGCAACATTTAATTTGGCTGCTCTGGCTCCAGGGAGGGTTTGCGGTGGTTCGGGGACGCAGTCAAGCAAATGAAGCTGAAAATGTTGAAAGTTAATATTGCGGAAAATTCACAAACTTATTGGCAACTCTTGCAGAACGCAGAACGTGGAAGATGAAGATGAGGGAGAGAAAAGACTGAATGTTGAAAAAAAAAAATTCCAATGAAAGTTGAGAAAGATTAAAATCGATGAAGAAACATCTCTCTCTCTCTCTCCCGCTCTCTCTTCCTCCCTCCATCTCCCTCTCTTTCTCCTTCGTTCATGCCCTTCTCGTTTGTTCTTTGTTTGTCCGCCTCGTCTTCGGACTCGCGACTCTGTCGATGGATCGATTTTTATTCCTGGAAACGCGAGGTGCCTTCGAGAGCGACGGCGTCCATCAAAGCTGCCACGAGCCCCGCCTCTTGGCACGCCTGTGACCTTCCAGCACCCTCGGCCTCCCCCGCTCACTCGTTCGTTGGCTCGTGATGTTTTCACATCGTCTGCATGTCACGTTTCCGTGGCACAGTGTGCTGGTTGTTGTCGTTGTTGATACTGTTTCCACTTTGTTGCCAAATCAAAGGATCAACCATCCTGGCCTGAAACGTACACCCACGTCCCGCCCTCGCCCACGCCCTCGCTCCCGCCAGGCCCTCCGCGCCCGACGCATTTGTTATGCATGCAAATTTAAAGCGTTTCGCATAACAAAGTTTTCCATGAAAAGCTTTTAATGAGATGTTAATTTTCGGCATGTTCTCTGCGATCTCCCTCGCACACTCACTCACTCTTCCTTTGTTTCTCTCCTCTATCCATCTCTCTCTTTCTCTCTCGTGTGCTGGCATTGCCGAGCGTGCATCTGGTGGCCAAGTTTGAAATTAGCTCGGTTCTCGACCCCGTGGCCGATCCACGTGCGAGGATTTGCGACCGCTGCTCCATGGATTCTCACACTCCCCCTCTCTTTCCCTCCCTTTCCATCCCTTTCCCTCTCTCACCCGCTCGCTCCCTCATTTCTATTCTGCCCTGTTCCTCGCCTCCCTCGCCCTTTTTCGCGGCCTCCTTCGGACTCCCTTCGGATCCCGTCTCTGTCCGGTAGCTGTGCATGTTGTTAGTGTTGCAGGTAGTTGGTTATTGTTGTTGTTTATTGTTGTTGCTCGATGTGTTGTTTATTGTTGTTTCTGTTCGTTGTCGCTGTTGATATGTAAATTGTTGTTGTTTTTCGTCATTCGTGTTTGAATTGAAATTGTTTTCATTTCTGTTCGTTGTTGCTGTTGAAATTTAAATTGTTGCCATTGTTATTGTTGTTGTTGCCATTGTGGTTGTTGTTGCTGCTGGTGGACACTGTCGCTGTTGTTGCTGCTGGCTGTTGGTCAGGCGCTCGCGAGCGTGGTGAAAGTCCCAAATTACAGCTAATTAAACGCACCACTGTCCTCATGTCTCTATGAAAGAGACGGGAGACAACGAGAAGGGGAGAGAGAGCGAGGGGGACGGACATCCAGAGAAAGAGTGGGAAAAACAGTCGAGTGGTTGCGGCAGAGCGAGTCGAATGAGCGAGCCAGCGAACGTGTTGAGAGCCTCATGTTTAATTGCAGTTTATTTTAAATCGCCCCAAAGTATGCAGCGAAATTTGAAACCCATGAAAATGGTCCTCGTTTCACACTTTCGAAAATGCTGCTCTCTGGGCACAAGGGTGAATGAGTGGGATTGAGTGAAGTGCTTTCGTTGTCGCTGTTAGTAGTTTTCGGTCGCCTGAAAGTAGGCACGATTTAATTCAGCGCGAGGCATCATCGGATGGAACAGGAGGAGGGCCAACAAGTGAGGAAAATAAAAGAAAATAAAGTTAAAAAATCAAACAATAACAAGAACAACTTCTCCTCTGATTCGAGTAAATTCTTTCTTAAATTTTACTTAGATCTTCGATACTTATTTCGTTGCTTCTGCGACTCTGCTCATTACTTTTCCCACTAGTAATACCACTATTTCTATCAATCCTTTTTCCATCACTTTCATTGCTTCTTTCTCACTACTTTATTCACTATTTTTTTCGTTTCTTTTCCAAGCACTACCTTTACCACTAATTTACCTACAACTTCTGTCGCTTCTTTTACTACTACTTTAGTGGATTTTGTCCAGTCTTTTCCCACTATTTTTCTGATAATTTCTATAAGTACTTTTCACTTCTTTAAATCGCTTCTGTTCCCATCTATTTAATAACAACTTTCTGCTCTACTTGCATCACTCCTTCTATTAGTACTTTTTTCACAGCTTTTAACACTCTTCTCTCACTTCTTTTCCCACTACTTTTCTCACTATTTCTATCAGTACTTAATTCCTCCATCTCAACTACCACACTACTATTTTCCCAATATACTTTTCCCATAACTTTTCCTCAATCTTCCTGAGAACTCCCTGAGGATGTCTCCAACGGGAGTCGGAGCGTGTTCGAGGGAAGCTGAGTGGAAGAGTAGAAGTAGAGGAGGCAAGAGAGAGGAAGGAAGAGGGAGTAGGAGTGAGAGGGAGCGAGGGCGAGAGGGATGAAACTACTGATAAAACTCACAGCGACGTCTGACCTCCGGCTGCAAAATATTTCGTTAATTTCGGTCCATCTTTTGCTCCTGTGCTCGTTCTCCTGTTGGTGTTTGTGTCTGAGATGCACGTCTGTACGTGTGTGTGTGTGTTTCGTGTGTTTAACTTTGTCTGATGTGTGTGTGGGCGTGTGCTTGGGTGAGTTCAGGGAGTTTGTGTTCGCTGTTCGCTGTCCGTTGTAGTTATTGTTATTGTTGTCGATTGTTATTATTGGCGTTGTTGTTTTTCCCACTGCTCTCTCTCTCTCCCTCCCGCACTCACACTTTCGTTTTCTCCTTCTCTCACTCTTCACATCTCCTTCTCGCACTTTGGACTTCTCTTTCCCTCCGTGCGCCTAACTTTGCCAAAAGTCGGTCTCCGGACTCCAGTTCCCGAAGTGACTGCGAAGTTAGTTTTCAACTTTCGTTTTTGCTCCCATTGCTTTCGTTGTTGTTGTGATTTTCGGGAGTTGTTTTTGCCGTCAGGAGTCAGGAGGAGGTGAAGAGAGAGGTCGAGCCGAGACGGGCCGAAAGGGGTCGAGACGGGCGCCAGGAGACGAGAGGAGTCGAGTTGAGTCGAGTCGAGTTGGTGATCGTGTGCGTGTGCGTTGTTGTTGTGTCGGTTTCGTTGTTGTTGCTGTTGTTGGCGCTCCTCCTCCACTCCTTCTTGCTGCCCTAAGTTTTGGGAGTTCCGGGACCCGGCTTTGGGCCGGCTTCCGACGTCTGGCGCTTGGAGTCCGGCGTCTGGTGTCTGGAGTGGCTGCGGTTAATGGATTTAAACGCTTGCTCCGAGAACCGACTCCGCTCCGCCTCCGGCTCCACCCCTCCCCCGGGAGGCCCCATCAAGCGGACACGACTTCTTCGCACCGCTGTGAAATCGAGTCGGAGCAGTTCGTGAGGGTTTTTGGTTCTTGTTTTGTCTTTCTGTCCGTTTCTCTCTCGCTCCCCAGTGGTTAACTTTTAAATGCTGCCCAAATGGTTTCAATTAAAATATCAAATTTCGTCCAGCACATCATGCGGTCCTTGTCGCTCCTCCCCCTCCCTCTCCCCGGCGGCTTTTCGTCTCCCCTCTCCGCTCCGGCTCTTTCTATCTCTCAATTGGCAGGCGACTTCATCAGGCGAGCGGACGTCGTTGAGAGCGAAGTCGTGGTGAGAGCGCGTGGCGTGAGTGAGGGTGTGAGTGAGACAGACATATCCTCTTGAAGTGCTCCCTTTCTCTCTCTCTCTCTGTTCTCCTCGTGTTTATCTCTGTCCCCGCCACCTTCGGTCGGCTTCCCGTCTCTCGCCTCTGTGGGTTTTTCCCGTCTTCAGCTTCTTTCCTTCCGATTCCCAGCCGACGCATGCACCACAAGCTCGTCCACTCTCTATCTCTCTCTCTTCCACTCTTGCCCACCCTTTCTCGTCTCTCCCCCTCCAACTTCTGCAGAGCCTCCGCCGCTTTCGGCCCGCTCTGCTTCTGGTTCTCCCTCCTCCGATCTCGTCCTCTTAAGCTGCTTTCCTTGAACATCATCTATTTATCAGCCGCTTCATTACTCCACCTTCTCCCCTGGTCCTCCCCCCGGTCTTCCTCATTCGCTTCCCCGCCCCCTCTGCCCTCCCTCTGCCTCTCCTCGTGCCATTTCTTTCCCCTTTCCTCTCCTCCTCTCCAGGGCTTGCAGCTCATGAAATTCTTCCGCTTTTATTAACTTGTAAATATTTTGGAATAGACCAACCCTCCCCCCTCCCCTTCCCTCTCCTCCTCCCCTCCTCTTTCTTCTCGCCACGGTGCCGAGCACCTACAATTTTGTTGTTGTTGTTGTTGTCGATGCTTCTGAGGCTTCGCTGCTGGTGCTTGAAAACTTTTTAATGGCTTCATGTCGGGCTCCATGGATGTGAGAGCGTGTGTTCACGTGTGTGAGTGGGTGTGTGTGTGTGTTTGTGAAGAGTTGGCCATTACGTGCATGTGTTGGTAAATTGCCGAATCGGTTGCTGAGCGGTGCGTGTGCGAGTGAGTGGGTGTGTGTGCGTGTGTGCGTGTGTGTGTGAGTGCGTTTAATTAAATTCTGAAATATGTTTAATTGCTCAAGAAACATTCAGTTTTCGCGCGCTCGCTCCGCCTTCCCGGAACGATTCCTGCCAACGATTTTGGTGGCCAATCTCGAGGAGTTTACGATTCCAAGATTTCCCGAATAACTCTAAATAGCAAGAATGTAATTCGTGTAATGAGGATATTTTAAACATTCAGAAATGTAGTACAGAATTCTCTGATATTTCTCATAACTACTGTGGAATATACAAATGTATGAACTTAATTATTCATGAAACAAATAACATTTTGGAAATAAAAAAGTAAAAAAATGGTTGACCAGAATCTATTATTTATTTATCCATTTTTATTTAATTAATATTCTCGAATTAATTTAAAAATATGCCATCATAGGTGAAGCTCAAGCACAGAATTAAAAATCGATATACAAAATTCTTAGTTTTTGTTTTTTAACAATATTGGACATTTTATTTATTGAGAATTCATTGAACTTTGGGTTCTAATTAAATGTTAAGAAAAAAATAAATCAAAAATGTTTTTTCTTTGACACATTTGAACGTCTTTTCTTAACTAAATTGGTTTAATATAAAGATACATTTGTTTTAATTCAATAAATTTGGATTTTTGAATTTGAATCTATTATTTTAAAAACTACAATTTTAATAAAAGTATCAGCAAAAGGTAATTTCCCAATTATAAGAAGAAAACCCTTTTCGATCATTTTGTTATGGATCGACGCCCTCGCTTAATCCGCATTTCGCCAGCTCGAAAGGATCCGAGGACTCGTAAATCACTGCAACGTCCTCGCAACGCCCCGCCCCGCTCCGATCCCATCCATCCAACACCTCAACCCATCTCCCTCTCTCTCTCCTCTCGCTCCCGCCTCCTCCGCTCCTTCACCTGTCGTTTCTGCCGCCTGTCGTCCTGCGACGCTGACTCGTGACTCTTGTCCGCAGGATTTGAAATTCAGTGGAACGCAAGGGCAACTCGTGGGGTTCCCTGCAGCAGTTTCAACAATCAAAACAGCCACTCCAACAACAACAACAACAACGACAACATCACCATTGAGAAGCCAAAGAAATCAACAACAACAGCACTGCTATTGAGAACACGAACAAAATCTTCGACGAGAAGAACGAAATCCTTTTAAAATTACGTCCATCGCGTGGTTGTTTCAAATTTTACGATTGCTATCGAGGAGCCAAGTCAAGGCAGTCAAGAGGAGAGGGAGAGGGAGAGTGAGGGAGACAGATGTAGCCCACACACACACACACACATGCGGCTGCAGCATGCAAACACCACACGGCACGCATGCCGTGCATGCAAGGATTTCGAAAGTGTTTTGTTCTAGCGTCGACCAGGGCAAGAACAACAAGAAATTCCGATGGCAAAAACAAAACCGGCAATAGAAAAACAACAATAGTAAAAGCAACAACAACATCACCAACAACTGCAACAATAACAACAACAAAGGCACGATGCACGCGCCACAATGATTTCATTTCCTCCGCTCCTCGTCGTCTCCTCGTCGTCTCCTCGTCGTCTCCTCACGTCTCTCCGTCTCCTTCCGGCTGACCGCCTTCCTCCACCCCCAACCTCAAGCACCCCTCTCTCTCTCTCTCTCTCTCTTTCACTCTCTGTCTCGTTCTCCCACCGTGTCGCTCTCGATGCATATAGCGGTTGCTGGCGATTTCTCGAGAGAGATCGGCAACGGAGAGAAGGCGAGAGATTGAGAGAGTCAGCTGGGGTCTGGGGCAGAGGATCAGATGACGGGAGCGGGAGGGCATTAGACAGAGCAGGAGGAGAAATAGACGAACAGAGCGAGAGCGCAATATACGAAGAGAGGGAGAGAACGGGAGAGCGAGAGGGGAAGACGCGAGATTGGGGACCAACTTTCGGAAGTTGCGAACTGAGAGCAAACTTTGATTATCGGTTGGTGGTGGAGAAGCACAACAACAACAACAACAACAACAACAACAAAATCCGATAAGAGCCGCAAGAACAAAATTAAAAACGGTGACAACAACAATAAGAACAGCAATGCAATCACATTAGCAACAATACAATAACAATACAATAGAAAACACGAACACAAAGTACAACAATGGAACAACAACAAATACTCAAAGTTTTCTTTGCATGGGTTTGTGTATGCGTGTGTGTGTGCGTGTGTTTGTTTGGCTGACGTTTTTGCATCATGTGCTGTTGTTGTTGTTGTTGCTGCTGCTGCTGCGATAACAATAAACCGCAGTAAAGAATGTGTGCGAGATGGAGGGAGCGAGAGAGAGGGAAGGCGTGAGAAGGAGCGAGAAGGAAAAAGGGAGAGGGAGCATGAGCGAGAATGAGGAGAGGCAGGGCGAACGGTAGGAGAGCGGCGGGAGGGAGTGAGCGAGACGGAGGCTGATGTGTTAAGTGGCGAATCGGATGTTGATTTTTTGGTCATGAGCGCAGGGTGAGCGGCGACACACACAGAGAGAAGTTTCATAAAATCCGTAAGAGAACAACGCAAATAATATAAAGGACGAAAAAGCACCAAGAAGGACATGGCAAAAAATAATAAATCGACAATTGAAACTTAAATTAATTAAATGCAGTGTCACAATGAAGCAAAACAACAACTACGTGAAAGGAAAAACGAAAAATAAATAAATAATAATAAATAAAAAGTAAACACCAGCTTATGATTATGATCAGATATATCTAAAGGCCATAAATAAATATGACTGAATAATAATGCATAAATAAATGAATAAGTAACTAAATAAATAAGTGAATATATGAATAAATAAACGAATGCAAAAATAAATGCAAAATGCAAATGTGAGATGAATAAAAAACGAAATAAACACGAAAGCCAAAGCTATTTTCAAAAAACAGAAAAATAATTTCAAAATGCACGATTGCCACGAAGGACGAGCGAAACGTGCCGCAAAGTAAATCGAACAGCATTTGATCATCGCGTCCCAGCGTGGAGCGAGGGGAGACCAAGGACGAAGGACGAAGGGGAGACCCAAGGACGAAGGAGGAAGGCAAGAGGCGACAGAGAGAAACCGCGCCGCATGAAAAATCAATTGAAGTCGAAAGGAACTGCCGCCTCCTCCTCCTCCTCTTCCTCTGCCGCCTTCCGCCCCCTCCTCCCAACCGTCGTCTCCAACCGCCGATGTCAGACACGAATTTCTGTCGAAGCCTGAAAAGGACGAGCGACGCTTTCCCTGTCTCCATCTCTCTCCCTCTCTTTTGTCGCCCCCTCCGCGATGCGCGTTGCCAAAAAATGACAGCCAGCGACAGCCGCATTTGGCAGCCATTTTTGGGCCCGTTACACAACAGTCGCCCCTCTCACGCCCTCACATATGTCCCTCTCTCACTCCCCCATCTTCCTCTCCCCTTCCCTCTCCCCCTCCCTCTCGCCCATTTACTCCTCTGCAGTCTACTTCGAGCTCCCTTTTCCTCGCACTCGTCGGTTTTAATGCAGAAAGAATTTGCCCGAGGCTGACGTAAGCGAGGCATGTGTCCTATTGTGTGAGTGTGGTAGTGTCGCCGCCTCACATGTGTTCCTCTGTGTGTGTGTGTGGATTTGTGGGTCTGTGTCTGTGTAATGGCGGCATAAATGACTTCCGGCGGAAATTATAGCGGCGCAAAAATGGCAGCCAAAGCAAATAAGAGGCAAATTTTTGAGCATTTTCCCTCGCACACATGCACAGCGAACACGCACACACCCACAGAAACACGTAGCACATATTTTTCTCTTACCCTTTTTGCCGCCTCGATTTCCGCGTCCCTTTGTCTCCCGCTTCCTTTCTGCCGCCCTCCGCACGTGGTTCGAGGGGGTTTTTGAGCGAGTTTGGGCCAATTTGATTAGGATTTGACGGGGGAAGCGTGGCGAGGACGAGGCTCGGTTGGGGGCAATGC
Organism: Coelopa pilipes; assembly: GCA_947389925.1. Taxonomy (NCBI): domain Eukaryota; kingdom Metazoa; phylum Arthropoda; class Insecta; order Diptera; family Coelopidae; genus Coelopa; species Coelopa pilipes. The sequence continues at coordinate 28,066,158 of OX376699.1, read as the reverse complement.
AAAGGAGCAAAATCAGACGCTCAAATCGGAGTCCATCAAGTTATCAGCGGGCTGGACACCGAGGAGGAGGAGGAGGAGCCCTCAATCAAGGTGCTCTTTTGGGTCGAATGGTTTGCCCTGAAAGGCCATTTCATTCAAACCAATTTATTAAAATTGAAAAATCCCATGGAAATTCCGTGAGGCGGAGGACAAAGAGCCAGAGGTAAGAAGAGGAAAGAAGAAGGTTCGTTGAAGAAGAGCGAGAGAACTACATATGGATTTTGACTTTGGCTTTGACTAGAGACACATATCGCGAGCTCAAATCAAGGTGGAAATGATTGAAATCGAAGACAAAATGCTGAAATGAAGGATGACGGGAACGAGTAGAGGGAAAACGAGACAATTGGCATGGAGGATGGGGGAAGGAGAGGGGGAATAGTCTAAATAGCTGGGCTTTACGAAGGTCGCCAACGTCGATTGCCCCGATGGCGATAGTGAAATGGGGAAGCGAATGAGACGCGGACAGACGAGGCGAATTAGAAGGATGGAGAGAGGGAGAGGGAACGAGAGTGAAGAGTGGAGAGAGAGATCGGGCGAGCGAGGGATTGGAGAAGGGGAAGTCGAGGAGGATGCAGGGGAACGAGCTCCGGAAATTGAGCACAGGATTTTCGGCTGAAGCTGAAGGACAGAGATGAAGCAGAGGAGAAGAAGCTAAAGAGAAGAGGAGTGGACGAGAGGAGGGAGTGAAGGAGAGGAGGAGGGGGGGGGGGGAAGAGAGGGGCGACCCCCATCGAACTGTTGCTCCACGCTCTTCCACCTTAACCGTCTCTCTCTGGCTTTGAGCTCGTCTTGCGGCTGCTTATGACGAGACTCATTTTCATGCATTGCCCTTGCTTCCTCTTCCTCCTCCTCCTCCTCTTCCCACGACCGTCGTCATCCTCCGTCGGAGAAGGAGTGGGAGGTGTGAGGGGGGAGCGAGAGGGGTCGAATTTTATATTCAAACCTTTCCCACTTCCATCGCCTTCATCTGCTTGCAGCGAGTGCGATTTCGATGGAGGGCAGGAGGATGGAGTGGGGGAGAGCGAGTGAGTGGGAGGAGGGGGGTGAGAGGAAGGGGGGAGGAGGAGGAGAGAGAGGAACGAAGCAGGAGGGAACGACATTCGAGGAGAGCGAGTCAGAACGAGACGATTGCGTTTGTGGGAAATGCATGAAGTTCGCGGCGAAAATTCTCCCAAGAAACCCCGAGCCACGGAAGTGGTTGCTGCCGCTATTAGTGGTATTGTTGTTGTTGTGACGAGGAGCAGCTCCTTCCGATCTCGGCCACAGCCCGCGGTCCTCGCCCTTCGCCCAGACTCCCATGGCGGCGCCTTACTTTGGCTTTGCATGTGATTGTTTTCAATTTTACAAGGCTTCTGAATTAAACACGGGACTCCCTCACTCCGGATCGCTGTCTCTTTCTCCCAGCTTCGGCCTATGTGGGGCGAGTGACGAGTGTGGGGGCCTGGTGGGCGTGGTGGGCGTGGCTCATGCATTTGCAATCCGTGTTGCCGCAAACAATTTGCACTCGCATTACATGCATTTCAAGCGGATGCGACTCCACGTCTCTCCCTCTCCCTCTCGCTCGCATGGTCTTTCAATCCCCCCCGTTGCCTGTTGCAGTGCCTGCTTGTGTGTGTGTGTGTGTGTTGGATAGTGTTTGTGGTAAAGGCAATAAATATGTTAAACAGTTTCTTTGAAGTTCCTTCCGACGTCGTCCTCGGACTCGAAGGTTTCGAACGTCTCTCGAAAAGTGATCGAGACTTTTCGCATCTTTTCTCTCCTTTTTCTTACCTTTTTATCTCCCTCCCTGTTTCTCCTTCTCTTCCTCTGTTTCGTTTCTCTCTCTTTCTCCTCCGAGAAGTCAATGCTCAGGAGTTTTCTGATTAGCAAACATTGATTTTGTATTAGAAATTAAATTCAAAACAGAGTCCATGGCACGAAAGAGTGATCAAGAGCGAAGGAGAGAGAGAGAGACAGAGAGTGAGGGCGAGTGAAAGAGAGCACCTGCGGGAAGCTGAAAAGGGAAGAACACAAATCACGAAGCTCTCAAAGCGAAACGTTTCAAACTTTGAGGGCCCTGAGAGGATTTTTTTAAATACACATGTTTTTCGAATATACACACTAATTACAACAACAAAAACAACAACAACAACGAGGACGCCATGGGCAAATAAGTGACACCAAAACAACAACAACAGGAGCGAAAGGTTCAGCAAAAAGTTGGCAATAACAGGAAGCCAACAACAATGGAACCACAAGCAAATCAACGAAGCGCAAAACTAAATAAGTTCAAAACGAAAAATCAAACATTGAGAGGGAGTGAGAGAGAGGGTCAGAGAGAGAGATAGAGAGAGAGAGAGTGAGAGAGGAAGGGGGCGGAGAGTGAACGAGAGATCGCAGGGGTGAAAACGGAAAAGAGTGGGCCGGAGAAACAGAGCAAGCAGGCGAATTTCATTGCATTTTATTTGCATTCGAGCGCGGTGCAGGCGAAGGTGAGGAGGCGGAGGAGGCAGGGGACGAGGGTGGAGGGAGGAGGGAGGGGCCCCAGGCGCCGCTGCGAGTGGCCGCGTGGATGTGTGTGTCGAGTGTGTGTGTGTGTGCGTGTCTGCTCGGGTGCTTGCGATTGACGCCCCGAACGCCGGCGAAAAGCGAGCAACGGCGACCGCGAGCCCGGCGCACCCCAGGTGCCGAGGGCGCCCCATGCATGAGGGCCTCTCCCTCGCACACTCCCTCCATCTCCCTCTCCCTCTCTCTCCCCCCCTCTCCGGGTGTTTGAGTCGGTGGTGCTAATGAATGCCACGTTCGGTGTCCGCCACGGGGTCGAAAGTGGGAGCTCTGTGACAAAAGCAGCGGCAGCAGCAGCTCGCGGCGAGGGGCGACAGCGTGGAGAGGGACAGGGAGCGAGGGGGGAAGAGGGAGATGGAGGAATAGTGGGGGACAGAGAGATGGCATTCAAATGAAAGGCCAGAGGTGGAGCGAATGAAGTAAACAAGCGAGGGAGCGGACAGAGCACGAATGGTTGGAGTGATGAATAAAGGTGAGAAATCAACGAGAGAGAGAGGGAGAGGGGTAGAGTGTGAACGAGAGGGAAAAGAAGTAGGTGGCAGGCAGAGAAGGAGCGGGAAGCCAGAGAGGTTGAGGGTCAATTTTATGGGTTTTCGGGACACGACGGAAGGAAAACTGAAACTTCTCTCTCACGCCACTTCCTTTTTTCCATCCCCCCTTCCTTTTTTACACCGCCCCCTTCCCCTCCCATCCGCTTCCCTTTCTCACTCCTCTTCTCGCCACCATCGACCGAAAACGAGTGCAAGAGTTCGGAAAACATGTGTGCGGAGGAAGGAAATAAATCCGAGGATCCAAAAGGCAGACAGATGTGAGAGGGAGAGAGAGAGGGTGCCAGAGAGGCAGAGAGAAAACGAGTGAAGGAAACTTTGTCGCTTAAGTGTCAGAGCGAAAACTTCTGCAAGTGGCTCGTGAAGGATTTTTCACTCGAGCTCGGATTTCGCCAGGAGCCTGAAAGTATGCAGCGACAACACGGCTTTGTCGCTCTCACATTGTTGTCGTCGCCTCCTTCTCTCCCCTTCTTCCTCTCGCCACCCTTTTGACCCCCCATTCTCCCGCCCTCCCTACCTCGCTATCTCTCTCTCTCTCTCTCTGTCTCTCTCTCGCCCGTCGAACGATAGCCGTTCACGGCCTCGCGCGCTGTCTCCGCACGACTAATTAGTGTGAGCCTGCGTGTGTGTGTATGAGTGTGCCATGTGAGGATCATGTGTGCGTGTGTGTGCGTGTCATTTGTGCATTCCACGCTCGCTGCCATAACTCAACATCGTTGGCAACGCTCCTTGGCGTCGCCAATGTTTTTTAATCGCCCAAAGTTTCGTCGAAACTTTCACGACTTCCAGTAGTGGGAGCGCGAGGGAGTGAGAAGAAAGAGCGACGAAGAAACAGAGAGGAGGACGGAGGAGAGCGGAAGAAAGAGAGTCGCCTAGAGAAGGAGGGAGTGAGAGGGAAGACCAAGACGACGTCGGCCACATTCCACATTCGTTCGTGTCCGTGCAATTTGCATATTTCTGATATAAATTTTAGTATTTTACTCAAAACCCCACGCCTTCCGCTTCTACTTTTCCTTCTCCCTTTCTCTCTTCCACTTCCTAAACCTTTCTCATCCTCTTTCTCTCCCCCCCTCCCCCCTCTCTATTGCTGTCGACTTTTTCCCTCCCTCTCTCCCACTCGCCTCGCCTTCCCGGAGCGCAAATCCGCGGCATAAATCTCCGATTTTATTCTCTCGCGGTCTTCGCGCGGTTTTTGCCACCCCTCCCTTCCCTCTCCACCTCCACCTCCACCTCCTCCCACTCTCACACTCCTTCCTTCGCCACCTGCCACGTCCTTCTTCCCTTGTTGGCCTCGCATTTATGAGCTTTTAATTTGAAGCCCCAGCACGGGCGGCTCCGCGACGACGACGACCAAGGTGGAGTCGGGGCGAGGGAGGCGGGGCCGCCGCGTCCTTCTTCTCCTTCTCCCTCTCGCAGTGGAGGTCGAAGTCTCCGGAAATAGGCGGCGACCTCCCGACCTCGGCCTCGGCTCGCGGCCTCCGCCCATCAGCCCTTGTTTCTAATTCCGTCCTCTGACCTTTCGCCGTGAGTGAATTCAAACCCACGGCTACCATCGGCTAAATGTCACACGTCCACGTGTCCTTCGCCACCTCCATCTCCTGTGCTGGAGGCTCGTTCCGCCCCACCGCCATCCTTCCTCCCTCTCTCTGTCTCTGTCTCTGTCCTCATGACCATGCCATTGACCTCAGCTCGTCCTGTTGCCATGACTCGTCCTGTGGCGGCATCCCAGCCTGTCCTTCCCTCTCAGACCCGCTCTCCTCGCCTCAAGCCGCGTCCTTCTCCTCCTCATCAGAGACCTCCGCCCATCGGCATCCCGCGAAGACCGCTCTGGGCGGCATCTCCAGGGCAACAGGGCTCCCTCCCTCCTCTCTGACCACCAGAACCTCTTCCCAGCCTCCAACCAGGGCGACCTGGAGCTGCAGCCGGGGCGCCTTCCGCCGGATCCGGTGCTCAAAGCGACTCCCGCCTTTCCACTCATCGCCTGGCCTCCGCAACTCCGCCCCGTCCTTCGGCCAATCTCTCCTCACCACCAGCTCCACCTGCCTCTTCACCTGGCTCCTCTTCACCTGGCTCCTCTTCACCCCCACCACTTCATCTTCAGCACCTGCCACTCGGCACCTTCGCCTCCCCCACCGTCAGCTTCACCTTCATCTCCACTTTCAGCACCTTCAGTTTCGCCTCCTCCTCGCCGTCTTCAGCTCCACCTCGACTCCTCATTCGTCCAGCAGCTCGACCAGTTCAACCAGGTTCCGTCGCTTCGTCCTGACCACCAGACGCGGCGGTGCAAATGGAAATGCAACCGGAGCCGGAAGCCGCCGATCCCCCATCTGATGGATGAGTCCTCGCGCACTTCCGGCAGCCCTGGGCCTCGCCCTGACTCATTTGTCAACGCGACAACAAACGAGCCCGGCTTCGGCACGTCCCACCCTTCCCCATCCCATCCTCCTTCCTCTGCCTCCTTTCCTTCTTCCACCTTCCACCTTCCTCCTTCCTTCGTCTTCCATCCCCCTTCACCTGCCCTCAGTGCTCAGTGCAGTTTCTCGTCCTGGAGCTCCTCGAGATCCCCGAAGTCCTCGTCGCCGTCGTCGTCGAACTCGTCCGTGTTGTCGTCGAGGCTCCCTGCCGACATCTTTGAGGAGGCACATTGTTGTTGTTGTTGTTGCAGTTGTTTCCATTGTTGTTGTTAGTTCATCCTTGTTGCTGTTGTTGTTATTTGTTGTTGTTATTTGTTGTTGTTAATGCTCCTCGTTTCCTTGTTGTTATTGTTTTCTGTGGCTGTTAATGTTTCATCCTTTCATTGTTGCTTTTTCTGGTTTCTGTCTTTGTTTTTGGTTTTGTTAATGCCCTTGTTGTTATTGTTTCAACCTTGTTGTTGTTTCCCCTTTGGTATTGTTGTCGTTGAAGTTGTTGTTATTGTTGTTTTCGTCTACCTGCTTTGCATATTATTCACCAAAATCACTGAGAGCTAGACTTGAGAGATAGGCTGAGGAAGAGAGAGAGAGAGAGAGTGAGTGAGACCAGAGAAGAGTTCCTGCTCTGTCTCTCTCTCTCTCTCTCTCTATCGTGCCTTATCTTCCTGTCCAGCTCTCAAACCAGTTTCCATCTCCTTTTCCTTTCACTCGCATTGCGACAAAAACAGTAACCACAATAGCAGCAACAACAATGAGCACAAAAACAACAATGAGCACAAAAACAACAATGAGCACAACAAGAACAACCATAACACAACAACAACAACAACAACGAAGAAGTTGTCATTTCAGCGAAGCTCCGAACAAAATGTCAAAAGGTAGGATTTTCGAGCTTTCGCAAACCTCTGGCTGACGGCCCCGAGTCGAGCGTGAACCTCATCCATTGCGGTGAGATGGGGTGAGGTGTGTTGGCGTGAAGTGTGGAGTGGTGGAGTGGTGGGGTGAGGTGAGGTGAGTTGGGGTGAGTGGTGGAATGAGAAATTAGGCGAAGGCTCAAACATTTTAATGGCAACTGCTCAGGAGAAAACAGGGAAATGTTCTTGTCAGAAGTTGTTGTTTTTCTTTCATTAGTTCCTGTTGTTGTTTTTTGGATGGTTGTTTTCATCGTTGTGTTTTTGGAGGCTACTGTTGTTGTAGTTCTTGTTGTTGTTGCTGCTGTTGTTGCTGTGCTTAAAGCAAGTGTCGAATGACAGAGGTTAATTGAGTGAACGGAAGCATGCGGGCGGGCTTCAGTCCAAGAAGACTGAGAGCGAGAGACGATCAAGAGCTGAAGAAAGAGACAGAGAGAGATAGAGAGAGAGGGAGAGAGAGTGTGTAGGACAAAAATAGGAAAAGGGAGTGCGAAAGTGAGACCGAGCGACGGTGAAGGAAGCGGAAGGACGAGCACGGACGTGCTTCATGAGCTTTGTGTTTTAATGAAGTGTTAGTCGGGTACTTTGTTGTTATATTAGGTGTCGGCGCTGTTGTGGTTGTTGTTCTACTTGTTGTTGTTGTTGTAGGTGTGGTGGTTACTGTTAGTAACCAGGTAGTTTTTCATGTTCCCCTTTGAGGTTTGCGGTCGAACCATCAGCTCCTCCCTATCCCTACCCCTAGCCCACTCTCTTTCTCTCTCTCCCTGTTTCCTTTTCTCTTCCTCTCTCTTAATTAAAAGCCCGCATCTCCCGACCGAGGCCCGGCTGGGGTTTCTTCGGCTGGGTTCAATTTCGAGACCTTCTGTGGAGCTCTAGGAAGGCATTTAGTTTTTTATTTGATGTTTATTTCATCTTTCATTAGTCAACTTTGATTGTAGTTCAATTCAACTCAAGATTTTTCTTCAATTCCTCAACACGAAGTCCTCGCTCACTTCCCAACACTCCTCTTCTCTTTCTCTCCCGCACTCCCTCACCTGAACTCGTCAGTGGCTCTCGGTCGGCTTAGCTCGAACTCGAACTAAACTTCCCGCTGACAAGATTAGGAAACTCCGGGGATGCCACACGAGGCTTCGGCGTCCACATCGGCTGCAGCTGCGAGGGCTCTGCAGGAGGACGATGGGGGAGGGAGTGAAGCGATCTGTTGATTTCCAAAGACCAACGTCGCAACACTTTCCAAAGACCTGAGGAAAACTTGGCTGTCTAAATTGAATCGAGGAGACGAAGCAGCGTGAGCGAACGACAAGGAGGGCGGAGACAGGGAGTTAAGGGGAGCATGGAGAGAGGGAGAGAGAGAGAGTTAAGGAGAGAATGAGCGATAGAAACAAAGACAGCGACTCGTGTCAAAAGGATCAAGTTTCAAAAGGTGGCAACTCCTTCGACACCGAACGTGTAGGAGAAGCGAAATCGGGAATCAAAGGGAATGGTGAAAAGGGATAAAAATTGATTGGGGAGAAGTAGAAAGTGTGAGAGCGACTGTGGGACAGTGAGAGAGAGAGAGACAGATAGAGAAAGAGATAAGTCAAAGAAAAAACTCAATAAAACTATAAATAAATAATTTAGGGATAGAATGGGAAAGGAAAAGGAAAAATAAAGGTAAAAGTTAAAAACAAAGCAAGTCAAATTGGAAGGAATTAGGCGAAGAGAGAAAATTCTAAGATAAAACTAAATTGAATGTTAAATTAACAATAAACATACGAATTTAAAAAAAAAAATTTCAAAAAAATGAATTTAAAAAAATGCATTTAAAAACAAAATAAATTAAAATTTAAGAAAATAACAAGAATTAGACAAAAACAAAAGAAAAATTTCAAAGAAAACAATAAACATATAAATTAAAAAAAAAATTTGAAAAAAAATTAATTTAAAAAAATGCATTTAAAAACAAATTAAATTAAAATTTAAGAAAATAACAAGAATTAGACAAAAATAAAAGAAAAATATCAAAGAAAAATGTTCTCCAAAAAGAGAACAAGTTGAAAGAAAAATACCAAAATTATACAGAGGACAAAAGTTTTAAAATTACTAAATAAAAAAGAATTCAAAATGTTCAGAGAAAAATATTCTCTTTATAAATACAAGAAGAAAACGTGGAGAAGAATTACGAGAATTTCTTTCTTAACATATTAATTAATTAAAAGTAAGCTAATAATAAAAAAGGGTGAAAGATAAATTGGAAATAAAATTGAAAATAATCTCCATAAATAAAAATATCGCAACAAGAGCAGGGAAGGGAGACCAAAAATAGCTGAATAAATTACGAAATAATTGCTAAAGAGTTCTTTCCAAAATCAATACAAAACAGCAACAACAACTACAAAAAATACAAGCCATGGCCGAAAAAGTTCATAAATCCAAATTAGTCCCGAGCACTCGGGGTAATTAAAAAATATGGCAGCATTGTGAGGGAGCCGAAAACAACAACAACAACAGCAACGTGCCGTTGAGTTCACAAATCACAAATCAAAGTAATTGCGAAGATAAATTCCGAAACAAATGCAAAAAACTTTAAATTGAACGGAGAACCGCGTGGGGGGGTCGAGGTGGTGCGGTTGGGGTCAGGGGTCGAGGGTCGGGAGGGGAAGGGGGAGGGGGAAGAAAGATGAAGATGAAAAATGGAGAGACAAAGCTGAAGCAACCGGAGGGAGACGACACGGAAACGATGGAAAGTTTTCCCGAATGAAACTTCATTAAAAAGCCAAAGGGGAGGACAGGAATGGCAAGAGCAAGCACCAGGAGTAGAAGTCGTGAAGCGATCGGCTGGACCGGGAAGTTGAGTGGAAAAAAACCACAGTAACAACAAAAAACACCAGTAGAAACGAGGAACCAGCAGTAACAACAACTCAACACGAGTTAAAACACCAGTAACAACAACAAAAAATACCAGCAAAAACAACAAAACACCAACAACAACCACCATCAGCAACAACAACAACTGCTCAACAACTGCTTCACAATTACAACCATGATCGCTGTGTTCAACACGCACACAGACGCAGGACAGACGGGCGGACGGACGGACGGACGGCCGCAAAAACAATCGCCGAGACCGCACGGAAGGAGGCCCCGAGGGCGATGGAGGCCTGGGGGAAGAGGAGGGTGAGGAGATGGAGGAGAAGGAGGAGGAGAAGGAGGGGGGGGGGAAGATGGGGAGGATGAGCAAAGAACGGAGAACAAGCGGATCACTTGACGCCGGCGATACCGGGCAGCAGACGACGAAAAAGATGATGATCCAACACGGTGGTAATGAAGATGAAGATGAAGACGATAAAGAAGGTAATGATGATAAAAACATGATGATAAAGAAGAATATGATGACGGTGATGATTCAGAAGAGTATGATGATGATGAGTGAGGCTGATGACGCTTCAAAGAAGAGCCGGGACCCGAAACAACCGCGGTAACCGGAGACAGCAAAGAGAGAAAAATAGCGAAAACAATAACCGGCACAACAACAACAACAACCAGAGGAATAGAAAACAAACAAACAAACAGACAAAAACAAACGAAGAAACCAAAACAAATAAACAAACAAAACAACCGGGAGCAAAGCATAACAAGAAAAACAACAATTGAGGTAATCAACAAAAAATGGACTCGATGCGTGCGAAGCGAAGGCGAAACAACAATAAAAACTTGAAGTGAAAGAGAGGGTGGGGGGAGAAAATGTGTTCTCTTCTACTCCTTCTTTTCATCCTCCCTTTCATCTCCCGTTCCTTCTTCCCCTTCATCCTCCTGTCATCCTCTGTCCTCCTCCAATTTCAAGCCATTTGGAAAATAACAAATATTTCCACAACCGACGCCGGGCACGGAACCGGAACCGGAAGTGGCGGCCATTGTGGCCGATGAAGTTGGGAAACCGAGGCGGGAGAGCCAGAGGGCGAGGGAGGGAGGGAAGGGAGGTGGTGGAGAGTGAGAACGACTCGGACGAATGTGCAGGAAGGGGGAGAGGAGAATCGTGGAAGGCGAAGGATTTTGAATTCATGCGAGCGTCAGGGATTCGACGTCGTTGTTGTTGTTGGGATGCGTGTAGAACAACAACAAGCAACAACAAGGGCTTAAGAAAATTAAAAGAAGAAAACAAAAACAAGAAACTAGAAAAAATCCAAACAAATTCTACTCTAGCGCAAACCACAAAGGTAAAAGAAATAAAAAATGTAAAAACAAAAATCAACAAAAATACAAACAAAAATATGAGCCGACAAGAAAATCAACAATAAGAAAAAAATATGAAACTACAACAAAATTCACAATAACCCAGGCAACAACGATAGACACAAACAACAAATTCTACCATAGCACAAACAAATAAACAACAACAACAATCAGAACAAAAACAACAACAGCCACAACAAAGACAACAACAGCCTCAAAAAACAACAACAACCTCAACAACCGCTTTCAACGCCTCCCAACGCGATGCAAATGAAGTGAGCACAGCCAAGAGGTGGCAACGCCGGGTAATCCGAAGCTCCTCGGAAAGGATTCACACGGCGCGATGAGGGGGAGGGGGAGGGGGAGGGGGAGGGAGAGGAGGGAAAGGCAAAGCAAGTAAAAGGGGAAGGAAAAGCCGCAGGTGGAGCGAGCGGCGAACGAGGCGACGGGAAGCCAGCAGACGAAGTGCAGAAGGAGAGGGGCGAGGGAAGGAACCGGAGAAGTGGAAGGAGCAGGGGAGGAGAGGAAGCTGCAGGGAGGCGGAGGACGCCAGGTCGAGACGAGGCCGCGAAGCGAGGGCTGCGGGACGGAGGACTTTGAAGTTGAATTCCCTGAAAGTTCCACCTAATTGCGAGCGAGACGGGCGAGAGCGCGCTGTCTGTCCCTCCCTCCCTCTCCCTCTCTCATGCGCTTTCGCTCGGCGGGCTCCGGGGCTCGAGGAGTTAAAGGATAATTAAACAATCCACTGCAGGATCCCCCCGGTGAGCCGCAGAAGAAGAAGACGAAGAAGACGGCGGGAAGGCGGTCCTGGCTGAGGTCTGGTGGAGTGTAAAAATGCGAGTCCTGCGGGAATATTTGCGTCCTCCTTAGTCGTGGCGCGGCCCGCGGCGGCGTGTCGGGTTCAAACAGGTGGCAGCGCTGCGGCCGCCAACCGAGCCCGTGGCATTGAGAACGGAAGACGAGCACAGAAAGAGGCGAAGGCAGAAGGGGCGGGAGAAGGATGGGCGAGAGGAAGAGGGAGCACAGGGGAAAGGGCAGAAGAAGGGGCGGGGGAAGGGGCGGGAGAAGGAAGATGAGAAGGTGTTCGAGTGGAATTATCAGATTTTTCATCAGATTACAAAATGTTCAGCTCGATATCAATAATTTTATCATAGTTTCAAAATAGGAACAAAAAATCGCCCTCAATTTTTCCAGCATTTCTCCTCCCTCCCATTCTCGAGCTCGAAAAGTGAGAAATGGATAGAGAGAGAGCGTGAGAGAGAGAGAGAGAGAGAGAGAGAAGAATCTTAAATGCTGCAAGCTTAATTTAATAAACGCCTCCATGTTTGTTGTTGCTGAGCTCGTTTTTTCTGCACTTTTTTGCTCTGTTGATTGTGTTACGGCAATCGAATGAAAACAATTAAATTGAAAGCAATTGAGTGAAAATAATGCAAATTACATGAAATATGCAAATTGCGAAATTTTCCACTCATCACGTCGCGCCGTCCTCGCCCCGGGCCCAGGGGCCGAATTAACGGAATTAGAGATAGAAACACAAATACAAAAACAACTTCGGCCAGAATTTGAAGAGCGAAGGAGGGGGAAAACGACGGGTGAGAGGGTGAGCGAAAGAGAGGGGTGGGAGAGAGAGAGAGAGAGAGAGAAAGTTTCGAAAATCGCCGTCAGTCGCGCGTTCGTGCGGTCGAGTTCTCGGCAAATATGGCATCACTGGCGTATTCGGTTACGAAATTCGACATGGACGGGCGAGTTCGAAGTTCGAGGACAAAGCAAAAACAACAACAACAACAACTACAACACCAATGGCGCTTATTACAAGAACAATGTCAGCTACAACAAATGCAACAGAACCTCGGTGTTGCTGCCAGATCCACCGAAAATGCCGTGCAATATGCAGCAAGAATAATGAAAGCCAACCCCAATAGCATCACCAACAACAACGAAAATGTCGACAAAAACAACATTAGCAATTAATTTCCTAATGAGGAGGTCGACGAATTTATGCGGCGAAATGAAAACCGTGCCTACAACAACAACAACAACAACAGAAGGATAACACCAATAATAACAACAACTACGAAAACAAAAACAACATCGGAAGTACAAACAAACATTGAAGATAAAACAACAACGAAAACAATAACAACAAGAATATCATAAACAACAACTTTAGCAAGAACTATAATAAATTCAGCTAAAGCGAAACGTTGGCAACTCTGACTTGACCCATTCACAATTGCGTCAAAGGCTCGGGGCTTCTGTTTGTTTTTAATAATGGCGGCGTGGCCACCACAACAACAATAACAATTACAACCAAAATACAACAACAAAAACACACTCCATATTATTTTCCATGAAATTAACAACAACTGATAATAAACTGTTGCCATCGCTCTCCCTCTCTCTCTGTCTCTCTATCGCACGTTCCCACATGCTGTGGCTGGATTTGCATGTGCGTGGGTGTGTGTGTGTGTGTGTGTGTGTTGGTGGGACAGTGTGCGTGTGCATGTGGTCGGTCACGCATGAGATAATTGCATTCCACCGACGTTGCTGACGACGAATTCTAATTCCCATTTCACGCTCCTCTTGATGCCAGCGAACTCGTCCTTCGTCCCACGCCCTCCGCCCACCGCCCTTTATCCCTCGCCATATTGGGTGTGCGTGCGAATGGTCGTGTGTGGTGGTGTCAGGGGGCGGTTTTAATTTGGCTCATTATACTATTTTAATACTGATGGCCAACTTCCTCCTGAGAACTGTGGACTCAGGTTTTCGTCCCCCGACTCTGGCACTGACTTCGACTTCGATCACCAACTTCGACCGGCGACTTCGACCCGCGACTTCGACCCCCGACTTCGACCCGCGACTCCGACCCCCGACATCGAGTCCCACCATCGACAGTCGCCACCTCAGGCATTCACCGGTCTTCAGAACAATTTCAAAATGTTCTTCCCCAAATTCTCTCACGACCCCATCCGTCCCTCCTTTCGCGCTCCCTTGTCCCCGGAAATTCCCACCTTGACCTAATGGAATTAATTTCATTCCCTTCTCGTCACTGCTCCGGACTTCTGCTGCAGCAATTTATTATTTTAATAATGCACGAGCAGAGCAACACACAAACACACACACACACACACACTCTCGTACTCTCACGCTGCGTCCGAGGCACTTACAACACGGTGTAGAGAGAGAGAGAGAGAGAGAGATAGAGGGAGGGAGCTGCAAAAACGAAGCCAAGAGCGACGAGATCCGAAAGCTATTTAATATTGAATGCATTTAAATGCTCGGAATGCGAATTATTTATTGCCACACCCTCGCCTCGGCCCCCCGGCCACCCTGCTCTGCTTGTCCTGCTCACACCTCTGGCCACCCTGACCGGACCCTCGGGCCATCGCTGGTCATTTGGTTCACTTTTATGGAGTTTATTTAATTTCCATTTTTTCCCGATTTGTTTTGTTGTTTTCACACAAACTTTCATTGCGGATTTTATTTTCCAATTATTTTGATTTTCGTAATTAATTGACTTTATTATTACGGTTGTTTCTAATGGTGAATGCAATTAAAATCGCTGTCCGTTTTCCCGATTTTTTCTTGGTAATTGGGAAAATGTGTATAATATAATTTTTTCGGGGTTTTCGTGGCATGACTAATTTATTTATTTGTTTACGTTTCGATTTTCGATTTCGGCTTTTGAACAGCCCAGAGGAATTGGAAGAAAATTGCAAACGGCTTGTTTTTCGCTCATAACTCAAATTTCCCTCGTAATTATGACTTCCGGTGCAAGTTTCATATTTTTTGATAGTGGGCGGTGCCCTGGGGCCTGTGGGGTGGAGGGTCACGGGGACGAACACAGAACCCATTAACAGTAATTACTTTAGGGAGTTTGCGGAATGCGACTTCAATTAGCGGCCAATTAGTTCTTTTTTCCCGCCGATTCAACCCGACTGGAGATTTATCGACCGTGGCTTATGACGGCAACGAGAAGCCGGGGAGGACGAGGGCGAGGACGAGGACGAGGAGGAAACGGAGTGAAGGGAGAGACCGCGTTGTTGTTGCCCTCGTTCGATTGCGGCTGACACGAAATCTCTCGGGAGGTTCATGAGTTATGCGAGTCGCAGCAGATCAAGAGCAAACTTTTAAACCGGAAAACACCAAAAGTTGAACAACATTTTATTTATATTACATATATTTATATTTTCATTGGTACATTATTCAATCATTTCATTGGAATGTGTTTTTTATTTTTCAATTATTTCAACATTTCTTTTATTTGATCTTATTCGAATCAATTGAAATTGTCTTATTTTAATGTGTTCCTAATAAATTTTCGACTTACTTTTATTTTATTTTTTTCTTCTTTTTTGTAGATTAAAATAAATTGTGTAAATTACATTTTTGAAATTTCCAACAAATTTCTTTAATTCTAATTTGAATTGTTAAAATGTTCTTATTCTAATTTTAAATTGGTAACTAATTTATGTACTATGATATAATTCACTATAAATTATTATTGATTTAATTTCTATCTATAATTCTGTAATTCTTTCTATGACTCTTTTCTAGTTTAATTCCACAAATTGGCAGAGCATTTCTTTGTATGTTCCTTATCGACCTGCTCCACATCCTACAAGAGATCCTTCGAAGTGCAAGCGGGAATTCGACCCAACTCCCCACCACCTGAATCGATGCCTCGCTCCTGTATGGCCCAGTCCTGCTCGTGGCCCCGCCCCACGACCTAGAGCAAATCACTGCCGTTCCCGTCTCGCACGCTAATTAACCTCGTTGGATCCTTGACATCATTGTCCATCAACGGTCGCTCACGATCCTCCTGCCTTCACCTCTCTCTCTCCTGTCATCGTTGCAGCCACCTCCCCTCACCCTTCCATGTCCCCTCACCCTTCCGCCCTCTCCTTCTGCCCTCCTCCCCTGCTCCCCGCGCCTTCTTGTTTCCCTCTTGTCTCTGGATTCGGCCGACCGTCGACCAATCAACGATCGACCCATTCATTCATCTGACAGTTGATGATGCCGCCTAATCGCATGGCCAACGAATAACACAAACAACACTAATAACAACAACAACAACAACAACAAGATCAATAACAGCAACAACACGAATAGCGATAGCATGACCGACAGTGGTCAACCGGGAGTCGGGAGGATTAACTGTTGATTCGATTGCATTAGAGTTTCGGGTGAATAATTGGAAAATCCTCCAGCGAGCGGAAGGGGGCGATCAGGAAGAGAGAGAGATAGGGAGAACGAGGGAGAAGGACTGAGAGGGGAGCAGCTGGAGGAGGGCCTTGTGCTGGAGTGACCATGTGTGGAATATTGAGTGACCATGTGTTGTTGCTTCGTGCGGTTTGATTGATGGCCGTGCTCGTGTTGTTGTTATCGGCATATTATTGTTGTTGTTGTTGTCATATATGTGATGTTGTTGCTGCACCAGGGACAGTTCGGGAAGTAGATGAACGGTTAGTTGGACAGATAGTTGGACAGATAGATGTATGGATAGTTGGTTAGTTATGGTTGTTTCTGCTGTTCTTGATTTAGTTGTTGTTGTTGTTGTTCTCGCTGCCGTTGTTGTTGTTGTTGTGGCTGTTGAAGGTGTGAGCAATTCATCGCTTTGCTCTGGATGACGATCGTCATTTGCATAAATTACGCAAGTGCAACATTAATCATCGTTCTCTCTTTGTCTCGCTCTCTCTCTCTCTCTCACTCTCTCTCACTCCCTCTGCGTGTGTGTTTGTGATTTGTCAAATCACTTCCACGTGCCCGGAATTCCATCGAATATTCAAGCTCAAATTGCATTTTTCGCTTCTCAATTGTTTTTGTTTTATTGGATTCTCGTTTGCAGACGTCGCTGAATTTTAAATACCTGTGACGCCAACAACTACAATGACAATTTTGTTTTATTGCATTATTATTATTATTATTGCTATTGATATCGCCCACCAATAATATTAATTTTTGCTACAACAACACGTTTGTATATGATTTTTTTTTTGATTTGTTAAAGAATTAGCTTATTTATTTTGTGCATATTTTGATTGTCGACGTTGTCATTTCTCGTTTTCATCTTGATGACGTTGTTTTCTAATGCAGGCTCTGTTGTCGCTGCTAACTATTGGAATTATTTTTCTTTTTGATATTTTTATTGCTGTTGTTTTTTGTATTATTGACATTTTTCTACTTATTATTGACGGAAATCATGTTAGTAATATTTTTGTATTCTCGTTTTATTATCAAACGTCTTGCTATTACAATGGGTTGTTGCTTTTTTTCAATGTTTTTCATAACTTTCTTGACTATTTTTATTATTTTTTATGATTTTTTCATTATTATTTTCGGCTATCTTGTAATCTTTCTTGTGCTTTTCCTTTTTCCGTTATTATTTTCGGTTGCTTCTCCTGTAATTTTTCCTGTTCTTTCTTGCTGTTTTGTTACTAATGTTATTGTTGTGCATTTGGTCGATTTTCACGATAAACATGATTTGTTGGTGATTAAACTTTTGTTGTTGCCGTTTGTTTTTGTTGCTAGTTGCTGCTTGTTCTTGCTCGAGCTGTTGGAAATCGTTTTGTTTGCGGTTCTCGTCGGTTGATTTTCAGTTCCTGCGGCCCTCGTCATCCATTTCAACCATCAACCAACGACCGACCGACCCCGCGATCCGGTGCTAATTTGAATTTTAATGAGTCGCGCTCGCTGCCATATTTGATTTGTCATTGCTGCACTTGTGTTTGTGTTGTGCCTGTGTGTGTGTGTTTGTTTGCAGTTGCATTTGTGTTTGCTTTTCTAGTCGCTGTCCCGTTGCATTCGCTCGCGAGCCTCGCGTGGTTCGTGGAGATTCGCATTAGTGTGTGAGCTTGAGCATAAATTGACGCCGTGCATGTGTGTGCGTGTGCGAGCAATAATGTGTTTGTATTTGTTGAGGGAATTTGCATTTTAATCGTTTCGCTTCTGTTTGTCGATTCCGCGATTGCAACTGATTAATTGCAATTTTCTCCTTCTAACTGGGAGACGTTGCCATGGCTGAGCGAGAGGGAGAGAGAGATATGTATGCAAGGTCGAGGAAGACGAGGAAATATATATAAATTTCTCCCTCTTAACATCTTCTGTTCATCAAGAGAATCCCGAAAAGATGATGACACACAAAAATGCACAAAATTTTCCCATTTAGATCACAAACTTCAATTGAATGAAATTCCGTTGAAATTTTCTCCATATTGTTGGCAGAATAAACAAATAATTGCAATTCGACCGTGAAATTTTCAAAGAAACTCAACGTCAATAACAATAATCATATTTGCCGAAAATGTATTTTCGTATTTTCCCAACAGCACCCACGAGTTCTCGGTTCTAAAAATGTTTGCAATTCGCGAAAACTCGCCGCATAAACAAATGTTTGCGATTTACCGATTGTTGAAAGCGAGGGGCCGCTTGGAGCAACAACAGCGGCCACACCTCCCTCGAGGGGCCGACGATCCCCACCGGGCGACGAGATCCCGATCTGGCTGAGCCTCAGCTTTTCGCACTGTGTACAGGGCTCCTCTCCCTCGTCTCTCTCAAGCGCCCCTTGCTCTTCGCACCTCCCTCTCGCATTAGGCCACCTCCTTCCACCTTTTTAACCCAAAATGGTAGATTTGTTCAAAACCTTTTGGTAGAAATTTAATTCTTTTTTGGTTTTGGTAACCTTTTTCGAGGCTTCTCGCTTATATAAAATCAGAGTGAAATATATGCAATTATTTAAATTTCGGAATGGATTGATTTCTGTATGAATAGGATATTCGTAATAGCATCCATATCGAAAATGTCAATGGTTT
The DNA here is from genome assembly GCA_947389925.1 of Coelopa pilipes. NCBI lineage: Eukaryota > Metazoa > Arthropoda > Insecta > Diptera > Coelopidae > Coelopa > Coelopa pilipes. The sequence continues at coordinate 28,047,682 of OX376699.1, read as the reverse complement.
GGAAGCGACGACCGTTTTTTTGTTTCTCTTGCTCCTCTAAAAGGAATTCTGATACAAATGGTGTTCGTTTCGGATTTTGTTACCTTTTTGGTAGTTTGTTGGAAAGAATTTTGGTAGACAATTTCTTAAGCGAACGGCAACCCTGGTCACAACTCGATCCCTGACACTCTCTTCCCGCCTCGTTGCACTCGCATTGCGCGTGGCTCGTTAAGCACTCAAGTTCAATTGATGGACAAAGAGTGCCCTCTCTTAGTGCCTGAGAGGCAGCGTGGGAGAGTGAGAGGAGCAGCTGAAGAGCGTGGGGGGGGGGGGACGGCGTGTGAGACAAAGGGGTGCCGGCAGAATGCGTCGAGGAGGCGGCACCAAGACTGACGTGCGCCGCTCGCTGCTTCTTCTTCCTCGTCGTCTTCGCCGTCCCGCGCTCTCTCGCCGTCTTTATCCACTTCTGGCGCGCCTCCCTCGGCGCCCCCGCTCGGGCCAAGCGTCGGCCTCTTCGGCGGTTTGTTTTGCTCCACCGTGGGACGCGATCGGCGCCGCGATCAGAATCCGTTTGTCAGTCAGCTCGAGGGACCGCGCGCGATCGTGTCTCGTGTGAACGTGTGCCAGCTGAGGCGGCCGATGAATAACAATAGCAGCGGCAACAACAATAGGTAGAATTACAACAATACTAGAGAACAAGCAAACATAAAAACAACAAAAAAAGGAGAATAACAACAACAACGTCGACGACATCAATACGAACAACAACAAAAGCCAATAAAACTATTAAAAAGAAACGAAAATAGAGAAGTAACCAACGTCAGTGTAAACAAAAAACAGTTCACAACATCCCCGAGTTCGTGGTGAGTTTTCAATAGAAATCATTTTTTACCACCGATTATTATTACCCCTTCCGATTATTATTCCAATTAAGTTCGTATTATAATTTATTTTTTTTTCTCGCCGATCTGTGAGTTTATGGAATTAAAGCGCTCAAATTGTTATTGTGTTCTCCGTTTTCTGTTTCTTTTTATTTTTCTTTTTGTAAGCATACATTGTTGTTGTCGTCGTCGCGTTCTTTGCATAAAGAACTGATCCACTCATTTCTCGTTCCTCCGTCATGCTTTCCGTCTCAGTTTGCTCTCTCGCCGTCGTTCTGCGCTCGTGGGCTCTCGTTTTATTGCCTCAATTAAATAATTTCCACGTTCGGTCGCTCGCTCGGCAACACATGTCCGCGGCCATCGACTGCTCTCCACTCTCCACCGCCGCTCACTCTCCACTCATTGGTTCTGTCGCGGGTCTCCACTCGAACAGCTGATCGATCCTCATGGCTCGACTCGGCTCAGTTCTTTCTTATCTCTGGTCACAGTTTTTTGTTTTTGCCTTCGCTTCGTTTTTTTGTAGTGTTTTTTAGTTTATGTTGGACGTCCTTTTTTATTTTTGTTATGGTTTATTTTTTATATTTTATAAATATATTTTTTGAATTTTTTTGTTGACTTTCGACCACCACGATTGTTGTGGTCGTCGATTTTTTTGTTCATTTCGATTTTTCCGGTTATTTTTGAACCTGACAATGGCTCCGATAACATCCTATCGTCGTCCGCGATCTCGCGATAGGGTTTCCACTGATTTTGGGGGTTTTGCGTCTCGTATTTGGGGTTATCGCGATTGAATTACTACATATCTGAGATATATTCCATATTAAATAATTCGTGTCGAATTATTAAATCAGCCATATTCGATACCAGCGAAATGTCTCGAGGCTTTGCTCGAGACTCCGAGCACTTGATCGCGATCGCCAGCCCGAGGTTTTGCGTACTTTGCATTTAATCGCACTTTTATTATTAACTTTCCCCCTCCGATGATCGCGTTTCCATTCCCAGAAGTTTCTACATTCCAAGGAAACATTTTCAGAGGAGAATATTTGCTGAACTGTTGTAGAAAAATCACATCCTCTCAAAGCAAAACAAAAAAAAAAAAAAAAACAACAAAATTAAGTAAAAAATTTTTATGATTTTGCGAATTTTCATGAATCAGCGCGGAAAATACTTTGCAATTATTTACTTGTTAAATTTCCACAGCTCTCCTTGTTATTCACAAAGTCTCTCGTTCTTAGTGAAAAATCGCGAGGCTGATGAATGAACGAAGAATTTAATCATCGTGTTCCCCTGCATTCAATATCTTCTTCCCCATATTTTTACACATTGTCAAAGGGAATATCGTATCGCTCTCTCTCCCTCACTCCCTGATCCACGTCATTTGTAGGCCGTGATAAAAACGCAATCCGTTGTAACAGATCGGGATTTCAACGTCCTTTGTCCTCGCCTTTGTCCGTGACGCGAAATTAATGTCGATAATTATTGAAAACAAAAAAGTGTATGCTACTTCACTCTATTTTTATCCGAATCAGTTTCGCAAAATAAAACAGTGAAACAAGTTACATAATTGTGAGGTTTCAATTGCAATTATGGAACCTCAGCTTTCGATTCAATTTTTACGCAAACAAGTTTAAAACAATAAAAACGAAAACCAAAAAATACATGTCCGAAAGTCAGCAAAATATGCAAAAAGTGATTACAATTTGCCGGGAGCGAATCACTTAATCGATTTTTCGCTGTTAATGGCTGGAGAAGACGAAGCTTAAATGGCTAACAACCACAGTAACAACAACTACAATAACAACAACAGCATCATCATCAACATCATAACATGAACAAAAATTACTCTCGCACCCACATCGTGAAGCGATTCCACAGTCGATTAATTTAATTCATTAAATAAAGGAATCCGAGCAAATGGAAACTAACCGAAAGTGAAGTGTTCTGAAATATAATTAAATAATATTACTCAATTTAAAGACGAATTTCCAATTACAATTTCCAAAAGAGCATTTAAGTAAAATATTTTCATTATACCAAGTAATATTTAATATTAAAACATTTAAACCCATAATTTTTATACTGATTCGAATTTAATTGAATTCATTAATTTAAGTACATTTTGTTTTAAATTATTCTATTATTAGGAGAATTTATTGAAATTATAATTATACTGTAATACTAACTGCTCTGAAACTGGACCAGAAGAAATTCCACAGAGGGAAAGGAATTCAGAAGAAGAGATTAAAAGTAAAATTGAAAAGAGTCTTTGCAAAGCATCTCGTTTTTATTGTAAATTATTTCAAATTTAATTCGACAATTCGGGACCTCGGCCGTGGTCGGAGTCTCTTCCGCTTCCGGTTCGCGTGGGGCCGCATCAGTCGATGTCGGAGTACGCCTGACGCCTGACCATCTCGCGCTCGTGTACCGACTTCGTCGTGCCCACGTAGATGACCATCTGAAGCGGCTGGTAGTTGGACAGCTCCGTGGGCAGCGTCCGGGCCTCCACCTTCTTGATGTCCGCAAGGAAGAGAGGCTTCTGGAAAATACACAAAAAGCCATCATTTCGCGAAGATATTCCAAAGTCCTGATCGTCTGATCACGTACATTCGGCGGTCGGTGGAACTCCTCGATCTTCTCGGCCCTCAGCAGGTTGGCGATCGCTCGATTCAGCTCCGAGTCGTGCTGCTTCGCAAAGTGGAAGTCGACGCTCTTCGTGCTGAGCTTCTTGAAGTCGTGCTCGGGCCCGGTGATCGCGTCCTGCCGCCGCACGTGCTCGTGCTCGTCCTCGATGCGCAGGAAGAAGGCCTCGAGCAGGGTCAGCGGCTCGACCTTCGGGATGTTCGGCGGCACCTCGGCGCCCTGGCCGAAGACCAGATCGAAGGCGATCATGTTGAAGTTCTCGTGGTCGTCGATCGTATCCTGGATGAGGCCCGGGCAGTACTGGTCGCGCACCAGGGTCTCTGTCTGTTTCTCCACGAGCGCCTGCTGTTCGTTCTTGCAGAGCGCCTGCCCAGGACTCGGTCTGGCGGCTGCTGGTCGGGGCAAGGCCAATGGGATGGGAAATGATTAAAGAAAGACCTGGAATCGCAATCGAACCTCGGCTGTTGCCTTCGGCGCACTGGGTCTGGGTGCGGTTCCTGCAGGGCCCTGGGGTTCCCGCGGGTCCCGAGGCTCCCGTTGGTCCCAAGGATCCCATTTCTGGACAGGGTCGCCCCGACTCATTCATGTTCATCGTACAGCGGGAGTTGTTTTTCCTGCACCTGACGTCGGCCTGCAGCGGCCGTCCCGAGTCCGTGTAGTTCGCGGGTCCCTGGGGAGGGGAGGCGGAGGCGGAGACAATGACAACCACCGGAAGGGTTCATCGTGAAAAATACTCGTCCACTTACCACCATTTGCTCCTCCGGTAGGCAGCAGCTTGCTTTTCCAACAGTCTGGGTCTGGGTCTGGTTGGGATTTTGGCCACGGCTCCCGCTGCAGTCCGCCTGAGGCCAGTTTCGAGTCCTTTCTTCGTTCGAGAGCTGAAAGCAGAATTCTCTAGTATTCTCCAAACAATCTTGGGTTGAGTTCCTCAAACCTCTCTCAGTCGATTCTCAGTCTGCTGCAGGATGTTGAAGCTACGATCCATCCTGTCGAGAATCTCAGAATCGCAGAACTGAGCAGAGGGAGGGAGGGAATCCAATGTAGGACCTTGGAACTACTCCGTCCTGTTTCGCAACTTACGTTTTCGTCCTCTGGACAATTGGGGTTCCTTCTGGAGTCCTCAGGGGGGTCGGCATCACAGGTGGCCATGGCTTGGTTGCGGTTTCTCGTCAGCTCCATGAGGTTGAACTCCCTCCCACAAGGTGTGCCCGGCACGTGCTGAGCACGACATCATTCATAAGGAAGATATCGGTGGAAATGCAAAAGGCAGAAATAGTTTGTCTCGACAACCCACCGACTCCTCGCCGCCAAGCGGAAAAGTCCGCAGCCGGTCCCTGGCCAGGACGACGCTGTTCAAGGGAGTGGACACGAATGTAGCGTTGCCATTGACGAAGCTCCGACCACAGGGGACCGAGCCCGACTGGTTGGCGTTGGCCTACAGTGGAGGAATATTAGCTTCGTCGAACTACGTTTATCTTGAACACCGGTCTGCACCTCGTTCCGATTCACGGTCATGTCGGCTGGACTCCAGCCTCGCCCTTGGTTCGCCTGGTTGTTGCCGACCTTGAGGTGGAAGGAGGTCAGAGGATCAAATCCGACTTACACTATTATTATTAATCGGCCCATGGAGCCGCCTCTTTCGACTCACCTCGCCCTGGTTCTCTGGCCAATTGACCGCCAGGTCTCGGGGACTCCAGGGCCTCCCCTGGCACTGCTGGTTGCCCACCTGCGGAGAAAATCGAACACTTCAAAGATCCGTCTGACTTGGTCGCCATCAAACCGACCTCGCGATTCCTCGTCAAGCCAGCCAGGCGAAAGCTTTGGCCCGAGTCCTCGTAATTCTCGCATTTCCCCGGACGCTGTTCGGAGAGAAGCAGGGAGAAGAGAGGGTCAAGAGTGAAAGGGAAGGAGATGGAAAGGATCTCCTTCAGGCAGAGGGAATGGGTCGCCTTAAAGCAGATCCTCCGTTAACCCAAACTGACCTCATTCGGATCCCGACCACGTCTCGGGTCCCGCAGCATCGTCAGGTCGTCCATGGCCCATGATCGACCCGCTTGCGCGTTGCCACACGGGGTCGCTCCGGGATCTGCGGACTTAAACAGAGGATCAAGAGGTTGTGGTGTGGAGGGCACGACGAGAGTCGCGACAGGCGGCAAGTGTTTGACCTACGTGGGCGCGTCCGCGACTCCGTGTCAGGTCCATGTTGGTGAACGGGCGGCTGCAGGGGTTTCTCTGAGGGAAAGGGGGTGCTTGAGTGGGATTAACAGGATCAAGGAAGGACTGCAGCAGGACTGACCTGCATCGGTGGTGGGCCGCGATTCATGGTCAGGTCTCGCTCTGGGTTGAAGGGTCGGTAGGCACGTGGCTGCAGGGCGTCGTCCGAGTACTGTTGGAAGAGAATCGGGAGGGGTTTGCAGGAGGTTGAGAGCTGCAGAAGGGAGTCTAAAGACATTCACCTCCGCTGGCAGGCAGGCGTTGCGGTTCCTGGACAGATCGGCCGGGTCGAAGGGACGGCCGGCGGGGTTGCGGCTGGGGGGCGGCGGCATCTGGCGGTTGTTGGAAGGAACTTCGATCAGATAATGAACTTCGTATATATATGGAGATCTACTCACTTGGACTGGGCTCGCTTTCAGCGCCAATAATCCGAGAAGGTCCTCTTGGATTATCTTATATCTGCAACGGAAATCATCGCAAGGACTCGGTGCGAATTTTCCAACTAACATAACTTACATGATATCTATCTTGAGTGGTTTCTAGGTGTAGAAAACTATAAAAATATACGTGAATTCCAGTGGTGGGTGAAATGAGAAAATTTATATATTCAAATTAATTTTCTTTTGTTGATTTCTGATGGGAAGAGGAAAAGTCAAAAAATTGTAAACTGAAAATTGATTGATAATTCGACATTTATGTGTTTCAATTGTGATTGTGGGCGAGATTCGTGAGAGATTGGTGAATGATTTCTGGAACATAAACTCATCCAGAGGAATAATTTTGGAAAAAATCGGGCGCGAAAAAATCTTGAAACAAGAGAAGGAGGGCAGGATGGAGGGATGCGATCTGACGAGGGACGAGACCGTGGATGGATTGCGAAAATATGTATACAAACATCGGTGCTCGCGATGTACACAAATAATGTCTTGTATTTATAGATTAACGACATCCGTTCAAAGTCTGAGATCAGCCGTGTTCGACGGCGATGTGATCACGATTGATGACTTCGACGATTCGATTCGATGGAAATTGGAAATGTGTTTCAATCGATTGGCCCACCTGTGTTGAACAGGTCGACGTAAACGGCTTGAGCGAAACGTCGCCTTATCTCTGTAAACAGCAATTTACCCGTAATTACTCTTCTAAAGGACGCAATTAAAACTGAATCCAATCGAATCGTTAACGTAATTCTGATCGTCGGCGGCATCCACAGCATCATCAGCCGAGCGGCCGCAGCATTAACCGAGCGAACAACTTCATCAACGGAACCAACAACTACATAAACAGAGCCAACAACATCATCAACGGAACCAACGACATCATTAACCAACGGCCCAACATTTTCACGATATCATCAACTGCTGTTGCCCGCCCGATTTACATCTCCATCGTCATCATCACCATTTCGCTGGCCGCGTAAATTAATTACTGTCATTCATTGCGACCGGATGTGACAGCCGTGGCCGCCATATTGCAATTATAAACCAATCAGCTGCCGATTGGTTGTTGCCGTTGAGCATTGCACGAAATTAATAAATACGGCTTCGCAAGATTTCACCGCTAAATGTTGTCCTTTGGCACGATTAAGTCACGCCTTCGTCGTCCCCGACCGACCGACCGCCCGCCGCCACCACCAACGACCATCATCGATTGCGTATGACTTAAAAAATACAACAACTACAATAACAGCAACACTTCGCCCTAACACTAATGCAAACCCACACGCCCTTATTTACACATGGAGAGCAAACAAACGGCTGTGAAATCGTTAAAGTGTTTTTGTCTGCTGGTCAAATATTGTTGTTATTGGCATTATAGTTGTGGTTGAAATTATTGTCGTTGTTGCTGGACCCGTTATTGTTGGACTTATGGTGTGGTTTCGATTGTCCTTTTATTGGTATCGATTGTTTACAGTGGACGATAGATAAATAAATCGATTATTGTTGTGATTGCGGTCGGCGCTTCCGATCGCAGGTCGTGGCCGGGCGGAACCGGAAATCTCTTCATTTATAATTGGGATGCTCCACTGCAGCGAATGAATTGAACATAATTTGGCCATTGGGAAAGAGAGAGGGGAAACTTCAGTGAAATGGAAAATTAATTCTATCGCTTCAATTTTATTGAACACTAGTCGTTTCGCTTAAAGACTATTTGTTTTTGGTGGAGTAAATTTATTGAAATTCGAACATCAGGTACCCGCAGCCCCCCAGCGCCTCGTCCCGCTCGCCCTCGGCCTCTGCGTCAATCCCAGTCCCAGTCTCAGTCTCGGGCTCCTCCTCCTCCTCGTTCTCCAGCATGACTCGCAGCGATCGGCCCCGCTCCTGCTGACTGCGCGCCATCTGCCAGATTCGCTCCAGATGCTCGTCGCCTATGTGCGGATTCCCCCGCACGTCCAGCGCCTCCAGATGCTCGAGCGACGCGAGCAGCCCCAGCAGGGCCCACGTCGTCTGGCGATCGTGCGCCTGCCACTTGAGCTCCCGCCCCTCGCCGCACGCCTCCAGCTCCACCTCCAGATGGGGTCGCCAGCGGAAGCGGCGCATGTGGCGCAGCGGCTGCAGCGCCCTCACCAGCGATCTGTCAAAGTGACAACTCAGCGTGACGGCTGCCGTTGTCAACGTCGCTGTCGCCGTCGTCGTCGCCCTCACTGCGTCCACCAGCTGTGCTCGGCCCGGCGTGGTGGCGGCGTCGCGGCTGAAGACCGTCAGCGTCCGCAGCGCCGTCAGCTGCGCCAGCTCGGCGCCGATGGCCGCCGTCTGGGCCGCTGTCAGTCGCAGCGTCCGCAGGGCCCGGCACTTGGCGATGGCGTCGGCGAGGCGGCGCTGCGACGTCTCCTCGCCGCCGGCTCCGCGCACGGGCAGCAGGGCGAAGTCGCGCAGCTCGGGCAGGCACTCGAGCACCCGCGGCAGGGGCTGCTGCTCATGGTCCGCGAGTCCGACATTGATGAGTTCCAGCGCCGTGAGGTGCCTCCAGGGGCCGCGGCACAGCAGCGCCAGCTCCGCGACCCGGACGTCGAGTTGTCGCAGCCGGAGCGTCGTCAGCGCCGGCAGCAGGGCGCCGAGGGACGCGGGCAGCTTGAGCATCTGCTGGCCAGGCGACGACGACGAACGAGCCAAGTCTTGGGATCCCGCCGCCGCCATCTCGGCGAGTCGGCGGAAGCTCAGGCGTGCCGAGCAGCTCGTGAAGAGCTTTCGGGCTTGCTCGACGCTCAGATTCGCGATCTTCTCGATCGAGGGCCCCACGATGCCCAGGTACAGCGCCACCTGCTGCGGCTCCAGCAGCCCCAGGAAGTCCGCCCGCCGACAGTCGACCGTCGTCGGCGTCCTTGTCGTCTTCCTCCTTGTGTGGCTGGAGCGCCAAATCCCGGTGACGATGTCGGCGCACCGATCGCTCAGCCGCCGCACGGCGAACTGCTCCGGTATGGAGAGCTGGCTGAAGATCAGCCGCAGGCAGTCCTCGTTCAGCTCCGTCAGCTGGGTCAGGGCTGTGGCCAGAGGAAGGTGGAGGTTGAGAGAGAAGAGGTCGATGTTAGTGCACAAGGGGAGCCTCGCGTCCTTTCTTTGTCCTTAATCAAGCTCACCTATTTCGTACTGCATTGAGGCTGGCGTTGAATCCTTTACACGCTGCTCGACGTTGTTGTCCTCTCGGTCCTCCTGTGGCAACTGAGCGGCCTCGTCGCCTCGGCTTCGGCTTCATGCACTTCTCGGCTTGCGCCCTTCTCCTGTGGTGAGGTCCGATGTCTCCCGATTTCTGCGAATTCCAGATTTTCTTGCGCATTCCACATGTGTGCGATTTTCCCACTACCCTCTGTGCCCTCGTCCGCCCTCCGCCCAGAGCGACGGCCTGTGACGTGTGACATGTGTGTGTGGAATCGGACTATTTTTAGCAGGCCTCCGACGATGTCGCTGGGGTCGCGCTGCATAGGTAGGCAACAACAACGACGGCGAGAACAACGAGATCGAGAGCAAAAACCAAAAGCCGCGGCGTTGTGCGAATCTCCGACTGGGTTTCCCGACTCGGGTTTGGACTTCCCTAATCGCTCAGGAGTGGCCCATCGGCGCCTCTCGAGTGCGTTCTCGTCATCGCCCTCGCCCTCGAAATCGCGCGTCGCTTTGGCGATTGAGAAGGACCTTTAATCAGGTCCTGGCGAGTCAACAAATCCCTCCCTCCCCTCTTCCCACTCAGTCCTCGCTTCTTCTGCATAAACATGTTCCGCACCATCGAGCGACACAATCGATCATCCTCGTCTCACAGACCGGGAGGTTTCGCCAAATAATCCACTGAGAGAAATAAATGTCTCTTCGGTATTAATTTTCTTTTCGAGTTCGTCGGTTCGCAAATGAATTAAAAGTACATTTTGTCTACTATACTGTTCTATACTGCTCAGAAGGCCGCAATATAGAAATGTTGAATTGGACAAGTGGAATAATCTCGAACCGTGGCCCGATAAGCAATCTGTCGGTCGGTATTGTCAAGGGTTCGATTTACTGCTTGAGCTTCTGAAAGTTATCAGAAATTTATAGCCGATCGCGTTCCTAATCGAGGGGAAGGAATTATGAACACAACCAAAGACTATAGTTCTGACAACAACTCATGAACTGATGGCGGCGGTGGTCGGAAGTTGGTGGCCGGAAAATCGGCCGGAAGATCGGCCTTCAAACGTCGTCCGTAGCTCCTCCCTCTTCCGAAATTCTCTCTCGCCCTCGACAATTTCCGTCACTCAAGGAAAAGCAATTCGAAATTCAAAATTCAAAATTTTCTGTCACCACCATATCGGCTCTGGAACAACAAAACAACGATGGAGTCTCATTGCGGAACCACGGAAACACCACGATCCTAATCAAGGCCCAATGGACTATCGAGCTCTGGAGCAGAGAGATTGAGTCGGGAGCGAGATCCCAGTAGGAAGCTGACAAGAACGCGAAAGAGAGAACAAGTCATTTGAAAACATCTTGGAAGATATCTCAACTCAACTGGAGCTCATCGATCGTCGACCAACGACACTCGGCGACATCTTCTTCAGTGCCTCGCCATGGCTCAACGTGTGCAGGTCGAGTGCCTCGACCTCCGTCGTCGGCAGCTCCGCCTCGTCCCCCTCGTCGTCGTCCTCATCATCGACGTCTGTCTGCACGGGCAGGCGATTTCAACGGATCCGCAGCCGATTTCGGCGGATTCACAAGCGATTTTGACCGATCTTCAGGCGATTTCGTCGGACCCGCCGCAGGTGGCGATCGCCGATCGTCGGGCGTCGTACGAGGCCACGCGAGCGGCCCTGCTGGATCGCGAGAAGCTCTCGCACCTCGGCGGCCGTCTGGAGCTGGGCGTGCGGGAGGCGCAGCTGAACGAGCTGCTGATGCGGGAGAAGCGGCGCGAGTGCGACCGCGGCCTGGAGTCGCCGGCGGACTTCAAGGCCGCGCTGAGCTTCGTCCGCGCCGTCGAGAACATCACGGAGACGGCCGTCTTCCGGCTGCTGCAGTCGATGCCCAAGGGCGGCGTCCTCCACGCCCACGACATGGCCCTCTGCTCCACCGACTGCCTGCTCGAGCTGAGTCGCCGCGAGCACGTGTGGATCTGCGTGCGCGGCGAGGGGCCCGATCGGTTCCGGCGACTGCGCTTCGCCCGCCGCGATCCGGGCCTGGAGGGAGGGGGAGGAGTCGGCGATGCTGGGGACGTCGGCTGCCGTTGGCACCTGCTGCAGCAGCTGCGGGAGGCCCAGGGCGCCGAGCGCGTCGACGCCGAGCTCCGGTCGCGCCTGACCCTCCGCGATCGGTTCGCGGACGCCGACGAGGCGTGGCGCAGCTTCCGGCAGATCTTCTACCTGGTCTACGGCCTGCTCGCCTACGCCCCCGTCTGGCGCGCCTTCTTCGCCCGCGCCCTCCTCGAGTTCCACGCGGACGGCGTGCAGTACCTGGAGTTCCGGACCAAGTTGCCCCAAGTAGGTTCACCTCACGCCACTTGCCGTGAACCCAACCCAACTCAGCCTACCTCCCTCCCGCCCAGTTGTACGACCTGGATGGCGGCCACTACTCGCTGCTCGACACGGCCCGCATCCTGCGCGAGGAGAGCGAGCGCTTCGCCCGGCAGCACGAGGACTTCATCGGCGCCCGGATGATCTTCGCCCCGACGCGCAACGTCAGCGACGAGGTGTTCGCCGGCTACCTGGACACGGCGCGCCAACTGAAGGTAGGAGGCGAAGCCGCAAACGCTGGCCGTTCGATGATGACGACGTCCTCTTCCTCCCCTCTCTTGCAGCTGGCGTTCCCCGACTTCGTGGCCGGCTTCGACCTGGTCAGCCGCGAGGACGGGGCGCGGCCGCTGCGGGACTTCGCCGCCCGGCTGCTGGGCCTGCGCGACGAGCTCCAGCTCGACTTCTACTTCCATGCGGGCGAGACGAACTGGTTCGGCGCCCCCACCGACGAGAACCTGATCGACGCCGTCCTGCTGGGCACGCGGCGCATCGGGCACGCCTTCGCCGTGCTCAAGCATCCGGAGGTGCTGCGCCTGGTGCGGCGGCGCGACATCGCCATCGAAGTGAGCCCGATCTCGAACCAGGTGCTGCGACTCATCGACGACTTCCGCAACCATCCGGCCGCGCATCTCTTCGCCCACGGCTACCCGGTGGTCGTGGCCTCCGACGACCCCTCGTTCTGGCAGGCCTCGCCGCTGTCGCACGACTTCTACGTGGCCTTCCTGGGCATCGCCTCGCGGTCCGCCGGCCTGGGCTTCCTCAAGCAGTTGGCCTGGAACTCGCTCAAGTACAGCGCCCTGGGGCCGGTGGCCAAGGGCCGCGCATTTGCCAAGTTCCTGCGCAACTGGGACGCCTGGGTCGAGCGGATCCTCGGCGAGGGCCTGTGAGGTCGTGCCTCGAGACACTTTGTACAAATATATATCGAGAGAAATCCCAGCTCATTTGTAGTTGGAGCGAAAATAAATCCACTGCAATCTGGCAGCTGTGTTTGATTGATTTCGGCCTTTCGCTCGGTGACGTCTTTCGCAGCGATATTGGCTAATCTAATCTGGTATCGATGGCGTTGTCGATTCGGCGATTGGAGGCGTTCGACACGTTCGACAACATCTTCCGACATCGGGGCTCGGGCAAGCCAAAGTGATGGGTCGAATGGGTTTCTGGGTTTCTGAGGGGGTGTGTCGTGGGACTAGCGCGAAGTGAGCACTCTGGAAAGTGCTGGGGATGTCGCTGGTCGCCTCTCCGAGATTTTCTGAATTCCATTCTCTTGTCAAACTCTAAGAGAAACGACCGAAAGGTTTCTTGCAAGAAGTGTTCATAGTTTTTAATGGCATCCACCTGGGCGGGACGACGGACACTTGCGGACACTCGCTTTGACTGGGCTGCCAGCAACCTCTGCCGAAATCACCATCGATAAACGCGTGCCTCCACTTCACACTTCCAGATAACGACAGAGCCAGAGCCGCCGATCGACCGATCGGCCGACCGACCTCTTGGCCCACGCCGGACCCGAGTCGCCGCCAGTCACCGTTTGAAGAGCCGCGTGAGCAGAAGCCAACGAAAATGAGACACCGTCACCAGCGACCACCGGTCGCCGCCTTCGCCGCCGCCACCGCCACCGCCCTCCTGCTGATCCTCGCCCCGTCGGCGCAGGCTCGAGCGCCCCGCCTTCCGCTGACAGACGGCGGCAGATCCTCGTTCCCCGCCGTGCCGACGCCGCGGCATGTGGAGTACGCGCGGGCGCACGTGGAGCCCGCGGCCGAGTTGCTGCGCCGCCCCACCCCCGACGTCTACAACTCGCTGCGCAACATGTTCTTCAAGTTCGAGGAGTCGAAGTCGCTGGGCGCCGACATCGAGTTGACGCAGCGCGAGCTCGAGGCCAACCAGATCATCATGGAGGTGAAGACGAAGGAGTACCAGGAGGGCCTCGTGACGCCCCACCTGTTCGCGCCCTCGCAGCATCTGTTCAGCGTGCTGGAGAAGATTCGCGACTCGCCGCTGTTCGACTACATGTCGATGATGCCCAAGGGCGGCGTCCTGCACGCCCACGACACGGCCCTCTGCAGCACCGACTACCTGATCGAGCTGACCTACCGCCCGAACCTGTGGGTCTGCCAGGCCCAGGGCGACCTCGAGGCCGTCGACCTGCGCTTCGCCAAGGAGCAGCCGTCGGCGAATGGTGACGACAGCGATTGCACGTGGGAGCTGATGTCGCAGGTGCGCCAGACGCACGGAGCGACCAAGGTCGACGAGTACTTGCGGGAGCGCCTGACGCTGTACCCGACCGAGAAGTTCCTCGACAACAACGCTGCCTGGGAGCAGTTCTCGAGCATCTTCGGCCTGCTCGACGGCCTGCTCTTCTACGCGCCCAACTGGGCCGACTACTACTACAACGCCCTCACGGAGTTCCACGCCGACGGCGTCCAGTACCTCGAGTTCCGCACCACCCTGCCCACGGTGAGTTGTCGTCATTTGCACCCACTGCAACCCAATCGACATCGCTCTCTCTCCACTCTCCACAGCTGTACGACCTGGAGGGCACCAACTACACGGCCCTGGACACGGTGCGCATCTACAAGGAGACCCGCGACAAGTTCATGGCCGCCAACCCGGACTTCATCGGCTCCAAGTTCATCTACGCCCCGCTGCGCAACGTCGACGACGCCGGCATGGAGGCCTACATCGAGACCGCCATCGAGCTGAAGGTTCGTCGGAGCCACTGGCCAGGATCCAATTCATTTCATCATTTACTAACTTGCTCTGTGCCCTTTTGCAGGAAAAGTACCCCGACTTCTTTGCCGGCTTCGACCTGGTCGGGCAGGAGGAGCTCGGCCGCCCGCTGAAGGACTTCATCCCGCAGCTGCTGTCGCTGCCCGAGGACATCGAGTTCTACTTCCACGCTGGCGAGACCAACTGGTACGGCTCGTCCGTCGACGAGAACCTGATCGACGCCGTCCTGCTGGGCACCAAGCGGATCGGGCACGGCTTCGCCTTGGCCAAGCACCCGCTGGTGCTGCAGATGCTCAAGGAGCGCAACATCGCCGTCGAGGTGAACCCGATCTCGAACCAGGTGCTCCAGCTGGTCGCCGACTATCGCAACCACCCCTGCGCCTACTTCTTCGCCGACAACTACCCCGTGGTGATCTCGTCCGATGACCCCTCGTTCTGGAAGGCGACGCCGCTGTCGCACGACTTCTACATCGCCTTCCTGGGCATCGCCTCGGCCCACTCGGACATCCGGCTGCTCAAGAAGCTGGCGATCAACTCGATCCAGTACAGCTCGCTCAGCGTCGAGGAGAAGGCGGCCGGGCTGGCCAAGTGGCAGGCGGCCTGGGAGGACTTCATCGATCGCGTCCTGGCGCTCGAGCCCAGCGCGGCCCGGCGTCGCCTCGACACGAATCGGATCGATTGACTAGTCGTGGTGGTGGCAGCGTTTACGATCGCGTCGCGGCTGCAGCAGCGCCTGCGTCTGTGGTGGTGAGACCCGAGCCAGGCGTGTGGCCAGGGCGGCCCACGACGGAGCCAAACTCACACACACACAGGCACCACGTCGATCAGCGCTAGTCGGTTTTTACAATTAGTGTTCTGTCGTTGCTGAATTTTTTTTTTTTTACTTCATTTTTTTAGTTTTGTAATGATATTTTTTCAGTTTCGATTTTTTAGTCTTTCACATTTATATTTTATTTAATTTTGATTTAATTTTCGTTTCTATTTCTTCCTAATTCTCAGTTTTCTTACCTTGTAAGGATTGTTTTCTATTTGGTATGTTTTTATTATAAAACTTTAATTTTTCGATTTATGTTTTAAGAAATAATTTTTGTTTGATTTGATGTTCTATAATATTTTATGTCGCCACTTAGAATTTTGCATGTATTTTGTGAACAGGGATTTTTTTGTTTGTCAAAAGACTTTCCATGTAACTGTGTATTCTACGTTTTTACTTGTACTACTACCACATATACCTATAAGCTTATAAGTTCCTTCTGCAATGAACCACCAACTTCCCATGCTAGTGTATTGATTAATCCTTAGACCAGGTTTTGTACGAATAAATGAGCTGAAACCAATATGAATCGTTTTGTAATTATTCCTCATATGAGGAACATTCTTCTTGTGCTCCCACCTCCCCTGGTTCTTGTCCCCATTTCGAGGCTCCCAATCGGACTTGGAAATTCCATTGCCTAGTCCTTTTCCTTTTCATTCTCTCTCCCGTCCTTCCCCTTCGTCCTTCCCGCCAGAGCCTCGCCTGGCCTCTCCCGTCTTCGACAGAGCTCATTTCGATTTCCCGGGAATTGAGAATCTATTTTCAATCTCTTAAGTCTCTTTTCGAAAATCAGACAAATTGAAAGTGTTTGTGTTTTCCAGCTTCTCAGGTGCCCAGGAGTCTTTCTCTATCGCTATCTCGCTCTGTCTCTAGCTCGGTCTGATGGCATTTTCAGGCTCACTCTGTCGTTGCTTTTCCCCCTACTCAGTGACTGCTTTTGGTCCCATTCCATGACTGCGTTCCGTCCCACTCTGTCCCTGGATTTCGCCTCACTCTGCTACTGCTTTCCGTCTCCCTCTGCCACTACTTACTGTCCCACTCTGTCAGTACATTCTGTCTTATTCTGCCACTATTTTCCGCCTCGATCCTTCGGGGTTCCTCGGTCTCCTCGCATCGCTCGTCCTTCCTTGCTATATCTCCGTCGTCGTTCCACTGGATTATCCTGCTCACGACACTCCATCGCTCCGTCTCTTCTGCGCAATGGCGCTCTCTCTCTCTCTCTCTCTCTCTCTTTCCTCTTACCTCATGTTCTCTCCCAATCCTCGCGGTGTTCACTTGTCAACTGCTCAAAGGATCGAAAGCGCCGCTTGTGCAAATGTCCTGGAAGGGTCCACGACCCGGCGTCGGCGAATTGGATCGGATTGCGGGCGGTTCACGCTCCATTGCGCGGTGTCCAACGGGGCGACAGCAACAACTAGGAGAACAACAACCACAACTGCAGGAGGTGCAGGAGCAACAACGCCGTTCCATTGACGCAGGGCGTCCGGGGCTGATCCGCAATTGCACAAACACGGCGACGACTCGCCCGCAATTCGATCCCACGTCAACCCTTTCCGAGTCCTCCGATTCCTCCTCTGCCACCTGCCACCTGCTCCACCTCCTTCGTCTCTCCTCCACCTCCTGCCCCCAACCCACCGCTTGCGACGTCCTTTGAGTCTGAGCAAACAGTTCGCAGTTCGCCGGAGAAGCCAGCGACGTCCGAGCGCTGCTGTCACCCACCTTCCCGCACACACACACACTCCCATACACATCGCCAAGTCCCCACCCATCGCTCGTTTCCGCCTCGCTTGGAGGCCCCCGAAAGGACCCCGAGTGACCGTCGTCCGGCCAAAGATTGATGGATTGAATCCTTTGCCTCCTCCTCGACTCGACTCATCAGGTGGCGCGGGGATGGAGGGACTCGAGGTTTGGCTTTTGACTACTCCTTGATTGAAACTCGTACATCTCGTTCTGTCCCTCTCTCTATGTCTCGCTTTCTCTTGTTCAACAATTTCGGTCTCCTTCGCTCTTGAAACGGATATTTGCCAAAATGTATACACCATTTAGAGCCAGGTGAAATTTGAAAGCACAAGCATAATTATTAACCTCAGGTTGAGTTATGGAGGAGAGAGAAACAGAGGGAGAAAAAGAGATGGAGCAATCTGTTGTTGTTTAATATTTAAAAAAATGCTCGATAATATCGTTGTGTTTTGGCTCCGTTCGGTTTCCCTCGCCGACGATGAATGATGAGAATTTCATTAACTAATTAACGAATGGATGCGGCGAGAGGGAGGAGGGAGCAGGGAGGAGCAGAGTGGATAGCGATGAGCCGACAGGGGTTGGTCTCAATTTTCAAATTGAATTGAATGGCATCGGATTGAGTGGGATCCAGTTGATGGCTTCGTCCTCATCATTTGAATAGGAGCGATAGTGGAATGTGGAAATTCCAAGCCACCGGGAGTGCACTCAGTAGATGAGTAGACGGGACTCCGAAGAAGAGGAAGAAGAAGGCGAGAGCTAGAGCGGGACGGAGCTAGTGTGTAACCGCTGGCAAAATGAGGTCCATCTGGTCACAGAAGGGGAGGCACAAGTAAGGGAACTGGAGTTATGAGGATGAGAACCCGATTGTGGCAACGAGGGAGAGTGAGAGAGAGTGAGAGAGAGAGAGAGAGAGAGAGAGAGAGAGAGAAGAGTAATAGTAATATTTTAATAGGAATAATAGGTGTAGTGACTCCACATGGATATGCCTTTATAATTTTAAATATTTATATAAACTTTACTATTGATTTTGTATTTTCCAGAGGTTTCATTAATTTGCATTCGATACTTCAGAATTGATAAAACCACAATTTTTCCAAATATTATTGTTTGACTTATATTTATAAAAATTATCAAATCCTACAATAGGAAAGAAAATAATCGGAAAATGTCACATA
Organism: Coelopa pilipes; assembly: GCA_947389925.1. NCBI lineage: Eukaryota > Metazoa > Arthropoda > Insecta > Diptera > Coelopidae > Coelopa > Coelopa pilipes. Next base: position 28,029,547 of record OX376699.1, on the reverse strand, counting down.
GTTTGAGGAAATCACTCGACGATAAATTTCAAACAATTCCTTAGAATCGCGTTTATATTAAAAATTTAAGGAGATCAACAACCAACGACAAGCAGCAACAACTAACAAGGTACAGCAACAACAATCACGTAGGCAGGTGGGCAACAAACGCCAACGACATCAGAAACAGCCAGAGCCAGCGTCAGCCGCCGTCAACGCCAAGGGCCGAACTGAACGTGTGCCAATGACAGAGACAGAGACAGAGAGAGAGAACGGGAGAGATATATTGATATATGGCCAACAAATACATCGGCAATAACATCGTTGGGCAACAACGTCGGGCGGCCGCGACGACGACGCCGTCGAAGTGATTGCCGGATTTTATGTCTGTTGTCGCGTAATAAAAGCATCCGTGTCGCCGTTAATGACCGACAACGAGGGCGACGACGCGCCGACGACACCCGTGGGAGGCAGAGGCCGATGGTCAGCAACAGTAGTGGCAACAACAATTAAGTACAAACAGCAACATTGGATACCGATAAGAGAAACAGCAGACGACATGAGTCAGATGAAGCCAACTGCCAAAAGCAGCGACAACATAAACGACGATAACGACGATGACGACAACGACAACGACAGGAGGAAGAACAGCAGGAGCAATAACAATAACAACGATACAAAAGCAACAACCAAGCGAGAACAATTTATTCGATGACCTCCGCGGTTCTGGCTGACCTTTCGCCAACCACAACAACTGACAACGGAGCAACAACAGCGACTGAGTCCGAGTCGGAATTCGAGTCGGTGGAGCGGATGACGATAGGGAGGGCGATGATGATGACGATGATGATGTTGACGACGATGATGACGACATGCCGCGCGGTGGAGATGATGAGAATGACGATGATGACGTGTGGTTGACAATGGGAATGCGTTTGGTGGAACCAGGAAGTTCGCGAATGCCGCCGACAACGACTTTGACGCAAGCGGCCGCGAAGCAACTGCGTCAACAACGCGGCAACACCAACAACAACTGGCAACAACTGGAAAACAACACCGACAACAAATACAACAAATACAACTTTGATAGCCAGGACCAGAGCCAGAGCCAGAGCCAGAGCCCGGTTGATGGTGGCAACACGAGCGCGGCCAATCGCAGCGACGAGAACAACAACAACAACAACAACGCCGATTGGCGGCGAAAATCACGTTGTTAACGTTGTATGCGGGAGTAGTTGACGGCGAGCAACAACAAATACAACAACTACAACAACTACAACAACTACTACTACAAAGTCAGCTTGGACAACAACGCCAAGGGATCGACGTGGAATCCGATGTGGGCTTCATTTCGAGTCGAACAGTAGCAACAACAAGCGAGGGCTCCGCGGACGCCCCTCGTTACGGCTGCTGCGTCGTCGCCTCGCCTCGCCTCGCCTCGCCTCGCCTCGCCTCGCCTCGCCTCACGTTACGTTACGTTACGTTTGGTTGCGTTATGGTTTTTATCGCTCTTACGTTCGCGTTCGCGCTCAAATTAATGACGACGCCGCCTTCTCGTCCCCTCGCTTTCTCACGCCCCGTGTGTGCGGGTGTTGCCGGCCTGGCGACCACTTCCGCTCGGTGGCGAACCGGAAGCGAGCCGGAAGCCCCGCCGCCGGTCACCTGGGAGAAGCGAAAACGGAAGGAAGCCGAAAACGGGCGAGCGGGCGAGGAAAAATGAAAGAGGGGAAGGCGAGAGGCAGGAAAAGAGAGAGGTTGGGAGTCAGGGGAGGGTAGAGGGAGAGCAGTGGGGATTAGGTGGAGCGAGATAGGAAGAGAGGTGGGGAGAGACGGGTTGGGAGAGGGAGGCAGATTGACTGAGGGGCGCGGGCAGTTCGTCGGGACTCCTCTTGCGCGCTTTAATGGATGAGGAGACATGAGCGCTAAATAGCGCCCTGCCCTCGTCCTCACCCCGCGCCGCCCACGCCCTCGTCTGCCCCTCGCGCAATCTCAGGCCATCCCCGTCTCCGTCGCTGCCGCCCTCTGGCTCGCCACCGTTCATTGAGCACGGCGAGCGAATTCGCTTGAATGGCGACTGTTTTTCGGTTCCGCGAACTGAGCGCGGCCAGTCGATGGGCTGGGGGCGGGACCGGAGGGACGGAGGCGACGGAGGCGACCCGCATCGATTGTGCTTTGTGGAAGTGCTTAAAGTGAACGTCGTCGTTGAATGCGAAATTCGACCGGGCGGTTGGCAAAGCGGCGCGTCGTGTTTCGCTCGAAAAATCCCACAGAATTCGGCTTATCATGATCGATCCTTGGCCGACCGAAGGTGAGCTTTTTCACCTTGAAAATTTCCCTCGCCTCCCCTTCCCACCCTCCGGAATTTTTTCTATGGGTTGCTGGTGAAGTTTTCGCCCACTGTGGTGGAAACTTTTCACTTTCACCGGAAAATTCTAAGAAAAGTTTCGCTGGCGTCTTTTTTTACCTTTCCGTCTCCTCTTTGGGAGTCTACTTTTTGTACTTTCTCTTTTTTGTCTCTCTTCGTCTCTCTATTCCCTCCCTGTCCTCCTCGCCCGATCTGTCTGTCTGTCCATGTCTGTTCGCCTGTCTAATGCGAAAACCATTCACCTTCGGCTGCGAATTAAAAGCGCGTCAACTTTGATTGATTGACTGATGGCTGGAGTGGACGACAGGCCGGCAGATTAACGGACAGCGGACGGACAACCAGCGGGACAGCCAGCCAGATGGACGAACAGATCGAGAGATCGTCGCATTATTCGACGTCTGCCGGGACTTTGATGGGCCAACAAATGAAGCGACAGCTGAGTGGATGGGCTGACAAATGTACGGGGAGATGAATGGATCGACAGATAGGTGGAGGCACAGACGAGTGGGAGACGAGTGGTGGAGCAGAGGGGCGTGGAGAGAAAATTACACAGATAGAGCGATGTGCGGACGGACATCCGGCCAGGACCGCGACCGATACCGGGACGAAAGGATGGAACTCTGAGCGATGGACTGAGCAGCGAGACTGATGAATGGAGCGGCAGATGGACGGGTGGACGCGCCCTGGGTGGGCAGGGGTCAGCTCGATGGGTGGACGACAGCCTGTGGCTACGACTGTGGCTTCGGCTGGGACTGTGGCGGGTGCGAGTCCCTGTCGTGTTCTTAAATATTTGTTGTAATTTCATTAGAGCTTCGACACTCGTCTGTTTATCCGGATGTCCGTCCGTCTCTCCATTTGCCCGTCCGTTTGTCGTTTGTCTGTGCCTTGGTCCGTCTGCCCGTTGGTCTGTTCGTCCTTTAGTCTCTCTGTTTGTCCGCCTCTCCATTCGTCTGCCTCTCGCTCGTCGGTCGGTCCCGGGATCGAAGCCGATGACCGATTGACCAACAGACCGATGACAACAACAGCCAGCCACAACACGAGAACCCGAAGCCGAGACCGAGACCGAGGCCGATGCAGAGGCGACGCTATCACGACCTCGACCATGTGCTGTCCGCCGGGCCACATCCGACCACTTCCGGCGACGCCATGTTTGTGCGGATTAGGCGAGCCATCGCCCACGAGCGAGGAGGGAGAGATAGAGAGAGAAAGAGGGAGAGGGAGACGGAGCCTAATGAGGGAGGAGAAGCGCCGGTAAATGAGCGACGGCTGTAAGGCGGCGGTCAGGGCGAGGAGTGGGCGAGGAGGAGGAAACTAAATAATTCATGAGTGCTGGGTCGGTTTTAATATTATGCTTACTTATACACACACACACACACATGTATGTGGCGTGTGAAGACAGCACGGGCGAAATGAACTGCGGGAAAAGGAAGAACAAACACAACAGCGATACCGACCGACGCCCCCGGAACAGGAAAAAACGACATCTAAGCGGCGGCCACAGGGAGCGGAAGCCGGGCCTCGAATGCTCGGAATTCTTGTACTGTTTTTTGCTATTTTAGGTGTTCTTCTCTTTGGTGTTTTGCTTTTTTGGAATTTTTCTTCTTTTCTAGTTTTCCTTTTTGTATTTTTCTTCTATTTTGCGAGGGCGTCGCTCCTCTAAACGCCTGGGTGTCCTTGATCTCCGGCCCATGCATGCAGCTGTCCGTACGCTTGTGTGTGTGTCTGACAAGCCCCGAAACGGCAAATGAAGGACGAGTGGGCAGCGGTAAGGGAGGAGCGGGAGGAGTGCGAGGGGGCGGAGGCGGAGGTCGTGGTGGACATGGAGTGGCCTCAAGTTAATTTGCCAAATTGCTGCTGACAGCGGGTCGGTGCGATGGAAATGTCATTGTAAATGCCTCGGCAATCGAGAAATGTCACACCCACACACATGTGTTAAATACAATCGCACTTGCAACACTCACATTAGGAACCTCCCACACACACCTCCGTATCGAGTCCCGCTCTCTCGACATCGCAGCCAGACATTTGAATCCGCCCCTCACTGTCTCTCTGTCTCTCTCTGTCTCCTGCACCCGCTTTCTTTTCGTGTGGATTCGCGCCCCTTGTGTCTGCGTGAAGGAGCGGGAGAGTTCCCTATGTGTGTGTGTGTGTGTGTGGCGAGAGGTCCTGGGTGCTTGCTCGACAAATTGCCAGACATTTAAATTATTGATTGCTTGGCCGTCCGCACGGAACGACGTCGGCCACAGGATACACACGCCAAAAGACAGTGGAAAGAGAGAGAGGAAGAGGGAGAGAGGGAGGGAGGAAGTGGAAGCGGGATCGAGACGTAGACTGATGGACGAATGGACAGAGCGTATGTGGTCAAATCCTAACGACAGCCGCCCGCAGACATGGCACTTGAACGGCAGTTGCTCGAGGCGAGGAGGAACCGCAAGGACGAGGACGAGGACATGGAGAGGACTTGGACGTGAACGAGTCCTTCCGTGCTCGTCTCCGCAGCCACAGGGGTCAGAAATTTAAAACTCGGTCTCGAGTGTTGGTCCTTTCGCTCGGTTGACGAAATGCGGATGTGAGAAGAATTTGGACGTGGGGAGAAGATGTTTAGAGGAGAATAAGAAAATGATCCATAGAGGAATTGATGCAAAAATAACAATCATGTCAGTATTTATTTAATTTTAGAATAAATTAAAAAATTGTAGGAATCCAAAACGATGAATTATCATAAATTATAACTCTTGAATTATATTATAGCAAGTTAATGAAGATATATGAAGGTAAAACTTTTTGATAAGCAAAATGTGTTTGAATGCAATAATTTTGGGCAAACAAAACAAAATATTTTGTGTAAAATATTGAAAAATATATTCGAATGCAAATATACCTCTAATTCTTCTAATAAAAATATTTTCATTAAAAGAATCCCCTGCAAACTCGAAGATTCGCAGTAAAAGTCTCTATTGGAATGTGCTAAAATGCATGTTCTTTATTTCTCACATCGGCTTAGCTCTATAATTAAACATTATGATCCTGTGGTAGGGTCTTTTATAATTGCCATTTTAATGCTAATGTCTAGTAAAACTATTCCAGCCGCCCCTGTCTGTCGTGGCGATTGTTTTTACATGGTTTCCTTCTTCGTTTTATTGTTTATAATTTTATTGTTTATATTGAGTTTGTTATACTATTTATTATCGTTAAACTATTGAAATATATATTATATCGTTATAGTTTATTATATGCAATCACTCAACTTACGGCTAAGACTTATCGCTAACAACTAGTCGAAAGGATATGTTCCAAGGATAGACAAGTGTGTGGTCTTGTTTGTGTGTGTGTGTGTGAGGAAGCAAATCGGGAGACTTCTCGATCAGGATTATTTCGAAAGTCAAGGAATAATTTTACAAAAAGATCGAAATTCAAATACTGAAGAAATTCGGAAAACTTATGAAGACATATGAAACTTTCGTGGATATTTATAAAACTCAAAAAACCAATACTCAATTACAATTTTGAAACAAAATTAAATTTATGAAATTAAAAATATCGAATGTTCAAGCAGAAAACTCAAATGTAAATTTGGAAATTTCAATTGAACTCGAAAAAGGGAAATACTTGATTTTCAGAAACAAAACCGAACGAGATGTTGTCTTGAGATTTTCAAGCGGTGAACAGAAAACAATTTCGACGTCCTGTTTTGAACAGAAACCCCGAAGGATATGCAAGAGTCATTGAATTTCCATCGATTAAATCTTTTGGTTTAGCTTAGTTCTCATTTTGTGTTTGGTGTGCGCAATTTTACAAAATCCATATAATCTTTAGATCTTTTCACGCCTTTCCATTGCGTTTACAGTTATTAGTTTCCTATAACCTAATCATGTATCTCCATATATTCATCTGTGTATGTATGTATATGTATGGAAATGCCTAAGTCTATCGTACTGTGTATATTTGTTCACAAAAATACATATATATTTATCTATATATTGTTGTTATTTTTTTCTTGTTATATTTAATATAAATGTGTTGTTGTTGTGTGGAGCTGTTGCTGCGGCTGCTTTTGTTCGTGTAGAGGTAACAAAATAACATTTATTTTCTTTTTTCATACATCATTTTCTTTAATTTGTTGCGTATTCTTCTCAGTGTATTCTTGGGCTTTATTTTCAGCATTTTCGGGGAAGCTTTGCTCAACACGAGGGGGTCTGGCGTGGCGTGGGGAGTTCGTGTGGTGAGTTGGCAGGTGTCGGTGGCTCAGGGTGTGGTGAGCATGGACTGGGCACCACCAGAGGGAGAGAGAGAGCGAGGTGAGTGTTTGGAAATTTCCAAGTGGTCGAAATGTATTTAGGTTAATTGTTCGTCTCATTAGCGAAGAGAAGAGAGTGATTAATAATCTTTTGTTTTCACTTAGTTTCAACAGTAATTGTGTCGAACTGCTCTTGGCGCAGGGATTGTTGTGGTGAGTTTATCCTTTCCACCACAAAACGAGGTGATTTTATCACTTCGATCCAAATGTCCTCCTATCCTCCAGCTACACGGGCTTAGGCTCGCAATTAGTCCTTTGTGGCAATTGGGTCCTGCCTTCCTTCCTTCCTTCATCCCTCATTCTCCCCCTTTCCCTCCCCGCCACTTGGCTCGCCCCAAGGACGTGGACATTTTGTTATGCGGCCCCTTGGGCTGATAACTCGTAAACCTTCCCGCCGAGAGCCTTTCTTTCCTTCGTTGTCGCCGCCGCCGCCATCGCTGCTGCTCCCGCTCCTGCTTCTGCTGCTGATGTTGTTGTTACTGTTGTCATTGCTCTTGTTATTGTTGCTGTTGTTCTTGTGGTGGTTCTTGTTGTTGTTGTTGTTGTGTTGTGTTGAATTTATTCACTCTGCGATATGCAAAGTTTATCCGTGCCTCCGACGACTTCTGCTTCCTCTCTGCTCGCTCTTCCGTTTCCCCCACGTTCGTTGCGCCTTCCGTTTCTCGCTCTGGCTCCTTCTCGTTCTCCCGCCCTCTCTCTCTCTCTCTCTCACACACACACGTGCTATCGCTTTCTCTTTCTCGCCTTCCCACGCCCTCGCTTTTATTCACTTATTTATGTCCTCGGTGCCGTCTGCGGGAATTTTTAATCCGCAAAATTTATTTTTTTCTCTCCGCCTCCCACGCCAACAACAGCTCTCTCTCTCCTTCTCCCTCACTCTCTCTCCTTCTCACTCACTCTCTCTCATTCCCAATCACTCTCTCCCTCTCCATCTCTCCACATTCCCCCGCCGTCTCGCTCTGGCCTCTGGTCGCAGTCGTCGCCTTTTGCTCTGCCATCGCGATATCTCGCTGATACTGTGTTGTTGTTGTTGTTGTTACTGCTACCCATTGTTATTGTTGCCATTGTAGCTTCAGCGGTAGCCGTGGTTGTTGTTGCTGTCTTATTTATGTTGCTGTTGATTTCCATCGTGAAAAGTGCTTTTGTTGCTGTTGCTGTTGCTGCCTTTTCTGCTCTCTGGTGCCGCGCTGTTGCTGCTGTTCTTCTTCTTCATACTCCTCCTCCTCCTCTCGCTGATCTTGCTGCTCTAGCTGTTGTTGTTGTTCTTGTTGCTGCGGAAATTGTTGCTCTTGCTGTTGTTGTTTCTGTTGCCCCTGCTGGCGGCTTTGTTGCCGTTATGTGCGTGCCAAGTAGGCATGTTGTTGGAGCTGCTGCCGTTGTTGTTGCTGGTGTTGTTGCCAACGTTGCTTTTGCCTGTGCTTTCGCTGATGTTGTTGCTGGTACTGCTGGTACTCTTGCTGCAGCTGCTGCTGCTGCTTGCGCTTGTGTTGGTATTGTTGTTGTTGTTGATGTTGATGTTGCTGTTGATGTTGTTTTTGTTGCATTTGCTTCCTTTGCCCTGTGCTGGCAAAGTGATAATTGTTGTTATTGTTTACGCTATTAACATCGTTCGGTTGGTGGTTATAGTTGTTCATGTTGTTGTTGTAGATGTTGTTGTTGCTCTTGCTCTTGATGTTGTAGTTGTTGTTGTTGCCACTGATGCCATTATAATAGTTCCTCTCAACCGAGATTCCATTTGTTGCTTCTGCTTCTGCTTCAGCCTCTCCTTCCTCCACTTCTTTTTCGTCTTCTTCCTCTCCTCCTCCTCCTCCTCCTCCTCCTCCTGCTGCTGCTGCTGCTGCTCCAAAGGACAATGCGTTTTGTGGGCGTTTATCGCGTATTTTGTAGTTGTAGTTGTTGTTGTTGTTGTCTCTGACAGTATTCGAGTTCGTGTTGTGGTTGTTGCCAATCGTGTTGTTGCTCTTAGGGTATTTGCTGTTATCTTTATTATTCCTGTAGTTGTGGTAGTCGTGTTGGTTTTTGTTGTTGTTGTTGTTGTTGTTGTTGTTGTTGCTGTTGCTGTCGTTGGTGTTGCCACAATATGCCTACAATGAAACGAAACGAAACAAAGAAAGATAGTGAAAACAAAGGAGAGTTAGCGAGAGTGGGAGAGCCAGAGACAAAGAGAGAGAGAGGGGCTGGTGGTGAATTAGAAAACAAACGAAGAGTGGCGAAGAGTGCTGAATCAGCAACAGGGAGAGAGGGTCGGAGGGCGAGAGAATGAGTTGCATTAGCGATAAGAGAGGACAAATGCGAACTCGACAATTTATGAAGATTTCCCTGTGAGGCAGCGGCGAAGGCCATAAATTTCGAATTCTTTTTCTTCAGCCTCACAGCCCACCGAGAATTCCCAAATCCAGTTCATGTTCTCAATATTTATATCAATATTGACGCAGACTTCAGCACTCAAATCCGTACTGCGAGCGATAAGATAAAATGCAAGTCGACGCTACCGTTTTCTCAAACCGAGAATCACCGAGAGAATGAAAGCGAATTCAGCAAAATTCTACGAAATGTAATTTAGCATAAGTTTACACAATTGCATTTGTATCAGTGGCGATTGTTTTGTGGAGAGAGTGGGTGAGTGTGGAGAGAGTGAAATTGAGATTGTTGGGAGAGACGTCCGGACTCCGAAGTGCTGGTGAGAGAGTGGGAGAACAGCAAGAGTGAAGGAGAGAAATGAGTTTAGCTTTGCTCTGCTAACATTTCTCAGCCTACAATAATCGACGACGACATTTTACCGGGAGTGATGAGGAGAGGGAGAGACTTGGCGACGAACACAATGGCATGCGAGGCAATTTCAATCTCTCGTCATGTGGGAGACGAAGGAGATCTGAATTAGGGCCAAGCAGGATGGGCGAATGAGAAGCGAATCAATCAGCATTGAGTCGGAGTTTGGAGCAGGAGACAGGCGAGGTTGGCCGAGAGGCAATTTGATGAGATGCATTTGGGTCAGGAGGGCGGTTGGAAAGAGAGAAGGTGAAGAGGAAAACTCGGTACCGGGCAGGAGGAACTAACAAGAGGAGGGAGGTAGAAGGAGACCGGCAATCAGAGAGTTTCAAATTGGCCTCATGCATTATTGATTCCTGATAATTGGAATTCTTCATATGAGCGCCTAATCGCCTTTCCACAATCTTCTTACTCTCGAAAGGAGACACAAAAAAACTTTCCATCCGACAATTTGTACAAATATTTTGATTGAGTGTATCATTAAGATTATTCAAATTGAGTGTTTACCGCCGTGATGGAGGGAGAGAGTGTGGAGGGATGGAGTGAAATTAGGGCAAGAGTGAGGAGAGAACGAAACCGAGAACCGGTTGATTTATGAGCGCCTAGTTTGAGAATGTCATATCGACGTTTTTTCTCCTGAGCCATTAATGAGCTCGATTAAGCCTGTACAGTGATAATGAGGCAAATGTCACGCATGCAGAATTAGAGGGAATTCCCATGCAGACCAAGGGCAACCAGGCGTAGCAAATTCGAATCTTGAAAGATCGCACATTTTTATGTCTTCTGTTTTCATTCCTTCAGGTTCAGGCGAACGCCGAATGCTCCTACCTGCTCGTCGTGCGATATCAATCGCTCTTCTCGTTAGGCTTCGTGTCACACATGTGCGACATTAATTTTGTCAAAAATCAAAAATTCCAAATTTCCCCGAGTCAGCTCCTGGCACCACAAACCCACGACCGACCACCCGGAGGCGGATCCAGAGGACGCGGGCATGTGACGGCACCTCGCCCCATCAGCAAATTCGCATCGTTAGTGTCGAAGTCAACGCCTCGCCCGCGACCGCGACGGACGACAGCCGTCCGCACCCACTTACGCACGATGAGCTGGTGTACGATGAAATGTGCTGCGCGATGGCTGCCTAATCCGCACTTGCCGCACGCCGCCGCCGCTGTCGTGCTCTCTCGTCGCGGTCGCGACCAGGCGGCGCTCAGTTGGCGCTCGTGTGCTGAGTCGGCGAGACGTGCGAATCCGAGGTGGGTAGGTCTTTTCGGCTGCTGCCCACGCGAACGCGAGTCATTCACCGAGTGCAAGCGAGAGCACCGACTGCGAGTGCAGATCGACCGGCGAACGATGGCCACGAACAATAGCCCGAAGAAGTCGAGCACGACGACTACAGCAACGATGGAGACTGCGCGGGTCGTGGTGGTGGGCGCGGGGCCGGCGGGCATCGCGGCCGCCACGAGGCTGCTGGAGAGCGGCTTCCGCAATGTGCTGCTGCTCGAGGCCGAGGACCGCGTCGGCGGCCGCGTCCACACGGTGCCCTTCGGCGACAACGTCGTCGACCTGGGCGCCCAGTGGTGCCACGGCGAGCGCGACAACGTCGTGTACGAGCGCGTCTGGGACCTCGGCCTGCTCGAGTCCACCGGCAGCGTCTACGACGACTACAAGTGCATCCGCTCCAACGGCGAGCTGGTGCCGGACGCGCTCAGCGCCGCGCTCAAGGCGATCGCCGCCAGCACGATCCCCTCGCGGCAGACGGACCTGCGCTGCTACGAGGGATCCCTGGGCGCGTACCTGACGGAGCGCTTCTGGGCGGAGGTCGACAGGCGGCCGGAGCCGCTCGACCGCGTCGTGGCCGGCGAGTTCTTGGCGAACTACAAGAAGTTCGAGAGCTCCATCGAGGCCTCCGACCACCTGTTCGAGGTGTCCGGGCGCGGCCACCTCGAGTACTGGCTGTGCGAGGGCGACCTGCTGCTGAACTGGAAGGACAAGGGCTTCAGGACCTTCCTGCGCCAGCTGATGCGGTCGCGCGACGGCGACGGCGACGACGACGACCTGGGCCTGCTGAACCAGCGCGTGCTGCTCAACCGGCCCGTCGAGCGCATCCTCTGGCAGAGCGAGAAGGACGAGGGGACGAGGCAGAGGCAGAGGGAGGGGGAGCGGGAGCGAGAGGTGCTGATCAGGTGCCGCAACGGCGAGATCGTCGCGGCCGACCACGTCATCTGCACGGTGTCGCTGGGCGTGCTCCAGGCCAGCCACGCCCACCTGTTCGAGCCCGCGCTGCCGGCGGCCAAGCGGCGGGCCATCGACGGCCTGCGGCTGGGCACCGTCGACAAGTTCTTCCTGGAGTTCGCCGCGCCCGTCGGCCCGCCCGACTGGACCGGCTTCTGCTTGCTGTGGCGCGACGAGGACCTCGCCGAGCTGCGCGCCAGCCCCGAGCGCTTCTGGCTCGAGAGCGTCTTCGGCTTCTTCCGGGTCTCGCACCAGCCCCGCCTGCTCCAGGGCTGGATCGTCGGCCCGCACGCCCGCCACATGGAGACGCTCGCCGCGGCCGAGGTCGAGCGCGCGCTGCTCTGGCTCCTCGGCCGCTTCCTCGCGTTCCCGGTGCCGCAGCCGGAGCGGCTGCTGCGCACCCAGTGGCACTCGAACCCCCACTTCCGGGGCAGCTACAGCTTCCGGTCGCTCTACACCGACGAGCTGCGCACCGGCGCCTGGGACCTGGCCGCGCCCCTCGCCGACTCGAGTGGGCGGCCGCGGCTCCTGTTCGCCGGCGAGGCCACCAGCAGCCACCACTACTCGACGGTGCATGGCGCGGTCGAGAGCGGGTGGCGCGAGGCCCAGCGGCTGGTCGCGTTCTACGAGGGCCGCCCGCAGGCGAAGCTGTAGCCACGAGGGTGTCAGGGCGTACAGGGAGCCAGGGCGATCGACCGAGGGACGTGGACAGGGAGAGAAGGCGCTTTTGATCCGGCGACGTCGGCTTCGGAGGGATTTACATCAATAAATCGAGATCATGTGTAGAAAAATTCAAGCACTCGAGTTTTCTTTCGCGTACTAGTCGATGAGCAGGAAGGAGTAGTTGGAAGGAGGAAGGAGGGACGATGATGACAATTTGGTCTTCAAAACTCCGCTTCGAAGAGTCGTTGGACAGTGGCAGAAGGGTTGAAGGGTTGAATATTTGGCAAGGATCCATGGGACTACGATGAACTTTTTTCCCTTTAAGTTCCAAATCCAAAAGAATCATCGAAAAACCTCGACGTCGCCACCGAGGTCAGAGGTCGAAGACAGCGACGCGAAGTCCTTTATTTCAATGTTCCAGTGAATGCTTGTCGAAGACACGGTGTCGAACGCCCTGGGCGATGCAAGGACCAGGGGAGGAGAAGCGGGAGGTTGTGGTTCAAACGATGCCGCTTCATGAATTCAAATGCATTTTTAAACGGCTCGTGTTGTTGTTGGCGGCCGGGAGTCGTCGGTCGATGAGCGTCGTTCGCCGGGACGAAGTCGCAACAGCAATTTCCGCGTTGCCAACTGAAACAACAGCGGTGAGAAGCAACAGCAGGGCAATAACAAGGAAATAACAACGATAACAAGCAGCACGAAGAAAAGGACGAAGAACCAACGACAGAGAGCAACTGGAATAATAACTCGCAGAAAGAGGGCAGTGGGAGGCAGAGGGGCGCCAAGGAAGAAAGTGAGAAAGAGAGAGAGGGAGAGGGAGAGGGAGAGGAAAGAGCAGACGACGAATCCTTGACGATGCGGTCGACAAGGACGGAGGTCGACGAAGGAAACAGCGACAATAAAATTTCGTCGACGCTCGGGCGAATGTCGGAGCAAATGAGACAGCGATATGTAAGGACAAGGAGCTTCAATGGGGAGACGAACAGGAAGAGGGAGAGGGAGATGGACATAGAACACCGTGGAGGAGACCGGAAGCCAGAGGAAGCCGTGGCAGGATGAATTTACATTAATTTCTCGACTGTGCAGGGAGGCGGTGTTGTCGCTGTTATTGCTGTCGCTTTTGTTGTTGTTGTTGTTCCGGACCTTTGTTGTCTTTTGCGTTGTTTGTCCTTGTTGTGCTTGCTTTGCCCAACCCACTGTTGACTCAAAACACACGACCCACGGGAGCAGAAAGACATGTCCGGCAAACGACCCGAATGGCCGTAATCTGAAAGCGCTCCACCTGATCCTATCCACGGGGCATCTACCGAAGGATTGTCTGCCTCTCTGCCTGTCTGCCTGTCTGTCTGTCTGTCTGTCTGTCTGTCTGTCGCTCTCACCCTCTCCGCCGTCGTCTGCGGATCCTTCGAGCCGCTGCAACTCGGTGCATTTCCATAAATTCATTCTTGTGTCTTCAAGCGACTTTCTCCACTCGAGTGTTTGTCTTCTTCTCGTCGTGCGTCGCGTGTGTGTGCACGAGTGTGTGTGCACATCCGGCACTCACGGGCGGGTGTGTGTTTGTGCTTGTGCTTGTGTTCCGGGACTCGGGAGTCTCGATGTCTGGGTCGCTTGGTTTTTGCATGAATTTGAATTGGAGACAACGTAATTTTTCCACCTCGCCCTGTTGCGACTGTTCTGTGACTTCAGCAGCAACAGCAACAATGGTGTGAAGAATGAAAACAAAAACGACAAAAGCAACAACAACACTGGGAGGAACATCATCATTTATACCAAGAGCCACCGGAAGCGGATGTGAAGTCGTCGTGTGCTCTCGAGACTACAACGCCCTGGACATGGTTTACGGTTATTGCTGTTGCTTCTCGCCACGTTGACGACGACGACGATGAAGATGCTGATGATGATGAAGTCGGAGACGAAGATGATAATGCCTTCGTCGCCTTACTTTTATTGCTTCCGAAGGCGATGATGATGATGATGATGTGTTCCCTCGAATGTTGCGTTGGCTGAAGAACAATTGCTGCACAGTTGCTTCGGTAGGCGTTGCTCAAATGGCGATGATGACGTTGGGGATGATGATGACATTGTTGTTGCTTCTGAGTTATTGTAGTTGGTGCTCAAATTAGAAAATTGTATGCAAATTCGGCAACTCACATAAATTACCCACGTGTCGTCGTCGCCGTCGTCGTCGCCGTATCCTTCGTCCTGCGGCGTGTGCCGGCATGCGAGACCGTGTGTGTGAGTCTGACTCGGCCTCATTCTCCACTTCCAACCTCCCTCCCCACCTCCCCAGTGCTCCTCTCCAGGCCTCCTCCCTCGGAGTGCGTTTGATAACATCGTCTGCGAGGTTTCTCTGAGGGTCTGTGGCTGTGTTTGTGTCCGTCTGTACAACTGTGTGTCTGTCTGCACCCCTGTGGGCGAGTCCCGATGTCCGTCCGTCGGTCCGTCCGTCCGTCCGTCGGTTGGTTCGGTATCTTTCGGCTCGGATCGTTCGTAATCCGTGCGAATTATTTTCGTTCCACGTCGCATTGTTGCGCAAATTGCAGGAAGTCATTTGCCGAGCGGGCCAAGATTTATGGGCATATGGTTGACGGCAACAACAGCAACAACAACAACAACACATACGTACACATAACACCACCATCTCCAGCAACAACAACCCAGCAGTAACAGCAGCAACATCAGCAGCAATTATCGAGCAACAAATAAATCAAATTTACATGAAATCCAAATGAAAGGAGCGCGATTTTTAAGGCCTTTAAAACGCCCTGCGCAGGCTGGAGCAAAGCAAGCGGGGGCGTTGGGCGAAGAAGAAGAGGAGGGGAGGGGAGGGGAGGGGAGGACAAAGTAGAGGAAGAGGAAGAGGAGATGTAGGAAGAGTTCAACAATTGTCGCAGACAAGCCGAGAAACAAATAAATCAAATTACAATCGTTGCAGTTGAGCAGGAGAAGGAGGCAGAAGGAGGCGAGGCGGAGACAGGGACCAAGTGATTGCGAAGGAGGAGGAGGAGGAGGCGAACGGAAGGGAGCGGAAGAGAACAGAGATGAGGAAGGAATTGGAAATGTCTGCACCCGGAGGAAGCGAACGGCGAACGGCGAACAAAGGACGAAGGACGGGCGAACAAAAGATCTGCATTAAAAACTTCTCGGCGGGTTGTCGACATTGTTCTGGCAGAGGAAGAAGAAGAAGAAGAAGCAGAAGGAGACGAATCGAAATCAATACAACAACATTGACAATAGCAATTGCTGCAGCTACCACAAGCAGTACAACAGCAACCAAGGCAGCGACAACAACGCAACAAAGAAAACCGATTAAGTGAAGTTCAAAGGGAGCCGAGATTAGAAATGGAAATTTCTGCAGCGGAGACGAGGCGAAAACGAAAACGGCACAAAAGAACGCAAAACTGTTGGAGAGAAAACATTTCTCGAAAGCATTTCCATCTCGCTGTTGAAAACATTCGGCCTGATGAAAATCCTGTCCACAAAACGCCAACTGCAACAATGAAGGAGACAAAAGTAATGAAAAATCAAAACAAAAAAAATTGCAAAAAAGTTATAAAAACCCGATGAAGGAGCGATAAGAAGACCGATGATTGAAAACGTTGTCAACGTCAACGTTGCTTCGAAGGACGAAACCGGAGACGAGACGCGGGCCGAGCCGCAGGACGGCTGGGGGCGAGAGCGAGTGAAAGCGAGTCGGAAGCAAATCTCAGAAGCCCTGAATTTCTCTGTCTCCCTCTCTGTGCCTCCTCCTCTGCGCCCTGCGCCCTGGCTCAGGCCTCCTCAGCCTCCGTGGAAACCCATCGGAGCGGCTTCTGATCCAAGCTATTTCCATTCCTGCCAGGTAGTTTCCCCTCACTTATTCTTTCTCAGATGCTGGCGTCCTCCCCCCGACACCGACACCGACCCCGACCCCGCCTCGTGCCCACGGCTCCACTTACGTTTCTGCTGCACTCGCATTTCAATATCCACTCGACGGCAATGAATTTATTCTCGATTTGTTGCTGATGCGATTGCAGGAACTCCTGATCGATTGGCTCCAGCGACACGGTGTCCCACAAATGCTGCTCCTCCAGATGCCGCCGCCCGCCTGCCGCCTCCCCCGGATCCTCGCCTTCCGCCGCCAGCAACTGTTCTTGTGGTTGTTGCTGCTGCTGCTGCTGCTGCTGGTGGCGCGGTCCTTGCTGCACATAGCTAATTGGATCGTTCGCCTGCAGAGGACACAGCAGCTCCACCTGCAAGGGAGACAGAGACAGAGGGAGAGAGAGAGAGGGTGAGCGAACGATGGACAGAAAGACGTCGTCGAGTGAGGAGGAAGAACACAGGGCCACGTGAGGGTGGGGGAAGCAGACGGAAGGGACAAGGACGAAGACGGGGCTGAGAACGAGGACGAGGTGATGGAAATCGCATTGAAGACGACGGAATTCAATTCGAGAGCAGCGGCAGAAGGACGAAGGAAGGGGTGAAGGGAGCGGAAGATGCGGAAGAAACGGAAGAAAAGGAAGAAGTGGACCAAGTGGAATGAGTGAAGCGAATGAAGGACATGCGACGAATTAAAAGCAGATGAAGAAAAGCGCACGACGTTGGCAAATTAATAAACGGACGATGGAAGTCATCGATTGATTTCCATTGGCAGTGGAGGAAACTCGAAAGATCAAACAGAGCCGGACAGCAGGACAGGACAGGGCCTGACAGGATATGAAAGGAACACCAGAAAGTAATTAAAATCAAGCGACGAGATGGAAGCGCAGAAGAAGAATAAAATGATGAATGAAAGGAAAATTCAATTGAAGGGGGATCTTATTGAAAGTGACAAAAATATACAGAACCGGAAGGAAGCAGAAACTATAAATACATGAAACATGCACTTTATTATGTTATGTAAAAAATAAAATTAGAACATGTAAAAATCCTGGCAGGAAATTCAGGAAAACTCAATGTTGAAACCCTTAGTCCACCAAGCAGAAAAGGAAAAACCTACTCATAGTAAAAGGGCAAAAATTAAAAAATAAATAAATTAAATACAAGCGGAAACAAATATGAAAAAATATAGGAAATAAAAATTAAAGAAATTTGGTGACATTTGCCGAGAACCGAACTGACGAAGAAGGAACTTCATGAGCAAACTCTGGGCCAGACGTTGGTCCATCGCGTGAGATGCTGAGTGTAAAAGGGATGGCATGTGGCACAAAAAGGACGGCACGTGGGGAGGGACTCGTTGGGGACTCACTTGGATGGTCGTCGAAACCGAAGGCACGCAGCACTTGCTCGAGCGCTGGCAGCGGCCGCAGAGCTTCGGCCGGTAGAGCTTGCGCGAGACGCAGGGCCCCAGCCGGATGCGCGCCGGGCCCAGGCGCTGAATGTGTCGGCACTCGTGTCCTTTCTGCAGGGAGAGAGAGAGAGAGAGAAGGATAGTGAGAAAAAGAGAGAATGAGAAGGTCGGGGTGATTCTCAGGGAAGGGTCTCGGGGGCATCGGGAACAACGTGAAATAAACAAACGGACAAATGAAGGCAGCCGCCGCAAGGGGCGAACCACGCGAAAAGGGCGAGAGGGAGAGAGCGAGCAAGAAAGAGGCAGACAGAGGGATGGACAGAGGGACGGACGGACGGACGGACCTCGAGGAACCTCGGGGATTCGCTCGTTTGGCGGACGAAGCTCGATTGTTTCCGTCGACCCGAAGGCTCCGAGAGCGGCCCTTCGAGGAAAGGAGGAAGGGAGAGGGATAAACAGAGAGAGATAGAGAGAGAGAGAGGAGGGAATGAAACAGCTATATTTTGCCATATTTCTGGCCACACTCACCCTAATCCGATGCTCGGTCACGGCCGGCTCCGGGCTGCCGGCCCTGCTGTGACCCCGACTTCGGCTCCGGCTCCGGCCCCGGGCGTCGACTGCATCCTGCGCCAGGACGCCCGGCGACTCCACGGCCTCCGCCGCGTGTCTGTCGCTGGTGCTCGGGAGCTCCCCGCGATCGCAGGCCCGGTTCTCGCACAGCCGGACGTTGCTCAGCGCGTGGCAGCCGCGCGTGGTGCTCGTCACGCGGGTCGAGAGCCCGATGCCGCAGCGCCGCGAGCAGGGCGTCCAGGGGCTGGTCGACGAGTTGTGGCAGGTGGCGGTCACTGCGGAGAGACAGAGAGAGAGAGAGAAAAGGAGGGAGTGAGAGGGGTATTGAGCGAGTGAAAAATTGCGGATTAGTTTCGTTCGGTAGGAGCGAGCAATTTCCCCAAATGCTTAATGGCTTCCATTACCTTCTGCCATTACGAGCTTCCTTTTCCTTCCTCCTTTTCCTACTTCCACTGCCTTCACTTTCCTCCATTACCTTCAGCATTCACCTTCATCCGACACCTTCTTCCTATACCTAGTTGCCATACCTCATTCCCATACCTTCCTTCATTACCTTCCTCCACTATCTTCTCCCATTACCTTCCTCCTTTGCCTCCTTCCGGCTTCACCTTCCCTCCCCATCGCAGTCCGGTTTTCACCGCGTTGGCTCCACCCAAAGTCAATCGCCTGGGTCGCCCTCTCTTTCGGTCATCGCCTTTGTTTCCCCTTTCCTCGCAATTTTGCAAATGCATCCTTTCACTCCACGTCGATTTATCTTCCCAAAGCTCTATATTATTTATGTCATTTACGACCAACTCCCTTCCACTATATTTGAAGCTCTTTTCTACCTCCCTCCCTTTCGCATTTGTGCACTCACATTTCATTCGCTTGCACCTCTTGAGGCCACTGACTTCGTGAATCCCACGATATCGATGGAAGCCTCCTCCTTTCCCCATTCTTTCGTCCTGTCCGGTCGCCGGAGTCGTCGTTCGGCTTGGGTCCCTCATTAGAAAATCTTCCCCTCCCTCGACCACAAACCCTTCTTGGATTCGCTCATAGACCTTGCCTTATTTTTCCTTATTTGCCCTCCTCTGGTCCTCAAGCGTGGTTTATCCGACTTCAGTCCTCTCCCTCGTCCCATTCACCCTTCCCACTTGGCCGGCACCTGATCCTATTTTTCTCATCGCCCTTCTCTCGTTCCTGCCCCGCTCGCACTTTCCTGATCCTGATCCTGCATTGGCCATCAGAACCCTCTTTAGTTGGCCACCTCCTCCTCGTCCTGTGCGCCATCGTTTTTCTTCTCCGCAATCTCGATTTCGCTGATCCCTCTTTTCCACCGCTGCCCCCCCCCCCCATAACTGGTGTCTTCTCCACAATTAATCCACCATCTCCCTTCATCCTTCTTCTCGCTCTTCCCCCCTGGCCCTGGGTGCACCAGCGATCCTTCGGTGAATAATTATCCTTGCACTCCGCTTCAGAAATCTGGCCCATAAATAATTTTCGCTAATTCCTCTTAAAAATCATTAAGTTTCGCTGCGTTGCGCTGGGTCCTGTTGCCGACCGCAAAGGATCCGCGCCAGGACACGAAGGAGAGAGAGAGAGGGAGAGGGAGAGGGAGATACATACCATCAGCCGTGGGATTCTCGCAGAGCCACATCTTGCAACAGTGGCCGGGCACCTCGACCAGGCGCGGGGAGCGGCAGGAAATCGTGTCCTCGGGCGCCGGAAGCTGCTCCTTGGGGCAGAGCGAGGAGCAGGCGTGGCGTCCGTTCTGTGGGCGAGCGAGTGCAGGCATGGAGTGGAGGACAAAACGGAATGGGAATTAGAAAAATAATGTACAACAATAACAAATACAATGAGAGCAACGCGATCGAGACAAGGTTCTGGTGGTTTCACTTGTCCTCGTCGGTGTCGTTGGAGGTGGAGGAGGCGGAGGAGGCGTGTCGTGTGCAGGACGAAGGGAGGGAAGGAAGTCGAGTGAGGAAGTGGTTGTGAGCAAAGAGCGAGAAGGAGAGAGAACTCAATTTCAGGTTCAAAAACGAAATTGCTGGGAATAAATCGTGGCCGAAGGAGGAGCCTCGGATGATGAAGTGCTCCGTTTACAGGCCAAAGAAACAACAGTTCGAAATAAAAACCCCAACAACACAAGCATAAAAAACAAATAAAACATACACAATAACAATAGCAATAACAACAACAAATAACAACGACAAAACAATAACGATGAGAAACTAGAACTACAACTGAAACAATGCAAAAATTCGGACCGTGGAGCAGACGAAAGGATGGAGCGGACTATGAAAGCAATGGGAAGGACGTGGAGCCAGAGGGCAGGAAGAAAGGGATCTCGAAGCAGCTTCTGAGGGCAGGATTCAGTTCATTTGTGTTGAGGTTCGCAAACGCTCGTAAATTCTGAGCTGCATTTGATGGCTGGGTTGGCAAAAGCTCGGATAAACACGGGATTAGGAAAATTCTTAAAAAATAGCACCGGAGAAACCTAAAACGAGATCAAAATAAACACGAACACAGGAGCGAAAGGGAAACTGTATAACGAAGACTGGGGAAGAAAAACAAAAATGAAACTCCCAAATAAATGCAGGCAACTGAAAACAAGTCGAGGGAACGAATAAAAGAAATATTAAATATTTCATGCCATAGTCGAAGATTATAATGAAAATTCTGGAAATCTGAAACAACTCCAGAAAGAGGAAAGTATTTACAAGAGAGGGTGGAGGGAGAGGACTAAATAAAAATGTGAGATTAAATAGTAAAACTAATATTGGCTTCAGGAAGCCTTATCGGCGATTACACCAAATGCGACGGCAAAGGACGAGGAGCAAAACGAAATCCCTGAAAGCCATTTGTGGATGCTTTAAATGCCGGAAGGGAGAGGGGGTGGGGTAGGAGTTGTGAAGGGTTGCCGTATCGATGAAATCCATCTCGGCAGAGCTCGACGGAATCGACACGACGAACCCTCGAACCACCGATGAGGATCCGCAGCTCATCAGGATCATCGGATGAGGCGTTATTGAGCAAATACAAAGGAAATGATGGCCAGATGGTGCAGCCAATGGGGGACGGAAAACGGAAGAAGGGGGAGGGAGATGGAGGCGGACGGGGACGGAGTCGGAGTCGATGGGTTGGGAACGGCATTAATGGGAATTGCAGAAATCTGAATCTCATCTCACTTACCTCGCAGACACATTGTGTTTTACAATCCAATTTAAATGTCTGTCCGTGCGCATACGTCGTGTTGCCAACTGTGCAGTTCGCTGGCAACGCGACGGGTCGTCAGTCGTCAGCCGGAAGACGAGAAGGAAGTCGGGTAAACGAGACAGGGGCAGCAGCCGTCGTTGAAAATCCATGCCGGAAGTCGCATCAAATGTGGAGCAGCACCCACGTAAAAGAGAGACAGAGCGTTGGAAAGAAAGAGGGAGAGAGAGACGACAAGTCGCTGTTAGTGAAAAATAATAGAAATGGCGCAAAGTGAATTCCCAAACAATTGCAGCGGCGCCGCCAACCCAACCGAACCGAGCCGAGGTCGGCGAAGCGGGAACCGGGAACCAAAAAGACGCGGTGGGAGGAATCGAGATGAAACATAATGGAATGCGATGGAATCGAGATGGAACCAAATGAAATGAATTGTGGGGAAATGTGGAGAAATTGAATTTAATTTATTTTTATTGCATTCCTTGGTCGTCGCTGGTTCGCGCTCGTCCTGCACGTCCTTTTAGTGGACTTTTGTTTGGTTGCTCCGGCGCCAGCTCCTGGTCCTGCTGTTGGCGTCGATGTGGGTGGGGTTCTTTTGTTTTTGTTGTTGTTTTTGTTGTAGTTTTTCTTGCTTTTTTTCTAGTGATTTGCCCAGTTCTTTTCCTGAAGTTGTTTTGCCTGTAGTTGCTTTATACTTGTCGTAGTAGTAGTTGCTGAAGTTGACGTTGACATTTTTGTAGTTGTGGTTGTTGTTGTTGTTGGCGTTGCTTTTTTTCGATGTCCTTTTTCTGTTTGCCATTGGTCTTGCTTCGTACACTTCAAGCACTTTATTAGCTCCGGAAATGGAGCAGATCGATAGATAAGCGACCGAACAGCCAACATGTGAGCAAATTCGTCCCACTCCCACGCACTCACTCCCACTCGCTCTTACTCCCTCTCACTCCCTCTCACTCTCGCTCTCCCTCGCTCTCTCTTGGCTCTCCTTGGCTTTTCCACGCTCCACTCCGTCGGATCGGAAGCAGGTGGCGCCAACAACAAACGGCAAACAACGTGCCACGGCCACAGCAACAACAACTGCTCGACCTGGAAGCCAGGCGAGGAGGCCAAAGTGTGCGAGGGAGAGAGTGAGAGGAGTGAGAGTGGAGCGTGCGAAAAGGCAATCGTCGACAGTTAATGCAATCGAAGGACATCAACAACTCCGGGGATGGCTTTCGGGCGTCCAGTCGAGTTCGGGGGACGACGGCGAGTTCGAATCGATGAAATCGTCGAGTCGATCGGGGGGCGGGGAGGCGGGCGGCGGGTGTCGAGTAATTGGATGTTTTCGAAGGTGCGAGGAATAGTTGAAATAGGGCAGAACGGCTGGACAAAGGATCCCTTAAATGCCGGGCAAAGTGGATGGATTGATTGAAGGAGCAAACGCGACGAGGAGTGGGGAAGGTGGGGGGACGGACGAAAGGCATTCGCAAGAGTCGGATCGGAGAAGTACGAGTCAGTGGTTGAGGAGGAAATAAAAAGTGCTCCCAGGCCGGATGGAGTGAAAGGTGAGGAACGAGTTGGATTCGAGACTGATGAATGAGTGGCTGATGAATGAATGTTGATGGAAAAGCTAGAATTTCCACGACCCCCTCCCCCCAACAGGGGGGATTTTGCTCGAAAATTCGCAATCAAGTTTCAATTAAAAAGAGACATTTTCAACCCATCGGATCGAATCGAATCCTCAGAAATTTAATCATCGAAACGGCAGTGGGATTATCGGCCTTTGAGAGTGGTCGGAGGAGAAAATCGAAGCAAATTCCGTAGATCCAGCCACATCAGAAGTGATTGGCCTAAAACAACATTCGTCGCTCGTCGGTTTCGGCTCTGGTTTGGGCCCAGACAACAACATGCAAAGGCAACGAGAAATTATGGCCACAGCAACTACAACAAGGTAGGGTAGCAACGATTCATGATAACAACATGGGCCAAAGGCGGCGGGAATTCATGACTGCAGAAATTACGGATGACTACAGCAACAATGCAGGGCCAACGGCAACAATTCACGTCAACAGGAGCGACAACAGCAGCAACAATTCATGGCAACACCCACATCTCCGATTGCCAACGCAAGCAAACGGAGGCCGCAAGAGAGGGAGCACGAAAAATAATGATATTTTAAGCAATGGAAAGGCAGTAAAATCCGATGAAAGCTGGCAGGGCAGGGAGGGGGCGATGGAGGAAACGAGTGGAGCAGGGGGGGGAGATGGGGTGAGGAGAAGGATATGGTTTGAGGGGGAGGGACATGGTCTGAGGGAGGAGGTTATGGTTTGGAAAAGAATGAGAAGGATTGGAGAAGAATGAGATGGATTGGGGAAGAAGGAGATGAATTGAGGAAGAAGGCGAAGGCATGGGAAGAAGACGAAGCATTGGGAAAGAGGGGACGAGTTGAAGGAGCAGAAGGAGATGAGAGAAAGGAAGGCGACGCCAGACAGGGGGAGAAGCCGTAAAATTAGAAACCTTGTTCAAAAGGCAACTGAAGAACCTTTTCACAATCCAGGGGGCCTCCATCGGGTGGAGGAGTAGGGGAAGCCTGAGAAGGTCCTGCGGTGTTCTGGGCCGAGGCGAGACGAAGACTGAGAGCGAGGGCGAGAGGAAAGGCTGAGCTTTGGCTGAGGAAACACTTGTTCCCACACGAAGGAAGACCAGTGGACGAGAGAAATCAAGGGCGATGGGGGCTCGAGGAGGGCAGAGGGGAGCGAAGGAGGGAGCGACTAAAAAAGTGATGATGGGGGCAACAAGGTGTTGCTGGAGGGGTGGATGAACGGAAGATGGGGACGGGCCCTGGGAGAAGGACGGGAGGAGACCGAAGGCGGTGGCGACGTGTGGGGCCGGGAGGTTATGAAAACACTCCGGTCAGAGGGACGGCGTCACGGTCAACTAATTCGAGGATACAAGGACAACGAGGGCGTAGGAAGAGTGGGAAAACGAGACGGGTTCAAAGGGGCGAAGGTCTCGGGCTCGAACAGCAAGCGTCGACAGGCAGGCGAGAGGCGACGCGTGACCCGACCACGACTCGACATGAGGAGGCGCTCGACGAGAGGAGGGCGAGAAAGGGAGTGAGAACGAGAGAGAGTGACGAGGGAGAGAAGGTGCGGCTGGGGACTGGGGGCCTTGGGGGGCTGGTGGAAGGACACGATTCCCGGCAACGATACCGGCGGAAAGTGCAGAGACGAGAAAATATGCTCATTCTTGCCGAACAAGGATAATGGAAGGACATAAAGCTAAAAGGTTCCCCTTCCCTCGTTCCCACCCCTTCCTCCTCCTTCCCTCCACCTTCCCTACTCCTCCTCCTCCTCTCTGCACATCCCTCATGCGACCGACTACCACTAAATCGTGGACGAGAGGGTGATGGCAGGAGTGAGCGAGAGAGACAAGGACTGAGGATGTGGGGCATTAGTCACAGCATCAGAAGAAGCGAGAAGAGAATGAGTAAAAGAGAGAACTGAGTGACAGAGGGAGGGAGGAGCGGAGGGCGAGGGCCTGCGATTGATGGCCAAGAAGTGGAAATTGCAATTTTCCAGCAGCCCCAACCCAACCCTGCAAGGGCGACAACAACAAACCACGGTTGAGGCGACGAAAAATGCGGAGAAAAGTCGCGAGAAGGCGACCCCAAAGTGATGTCCTTCCCACGTCCTGTCGAAAAGTTTGATCACAAAAGAGCCGGAGGCGGAGCGGCCGAGGCGGAGAAAGTGAGAAGGAGGAGCGAGGTAGAAGAGAGGAGGAGGAGGAGGAGAAGCCAGGAGACAATCGAGAAGGGAGGAGAAGCGAGGACGAGTCTCGTTACTCCTTTGTTCTTGACGGCCGACGGACCTCGAGCACGCTCGGCATCTCCGCAGCCACTGGGCGCCATGGGGCCGACAATCAGGTCGCGATTGCAGCGATAAAAACCGCGTCCTCGTCCCCCTCTCTCTCTCTCTCAGCGCTGCCCGCATAATTGGCAGCGCGGCTTTACGTCCTGTCAAAGGACATGCGACGGCGACATCGACCAGGCCAGGCCAAGCCAGGGCGGACCTCGACAGGACACGCCTAAGGTCGCCTGCTCCACGAGCTGCCGTAGAGAGGGACGGGACGGGACGGGGTTTCGAGTTTTCGAGGAATTTCCCGCGATGGAAGGAGTTTTCAGAATTTTAATTAAATATTTCCCATGAATGCAAATTTCGTGATGGAAAATTCCCCGGAACAACAACAGCAGTGGCTATGACGACCGCAACAACAACAACAACAACAACAACAACAGCGACAATCATAACAATAACGAGGAGAAGAAGAAGAGGAAGAAGAAGCATTATCCTCACATAACTCACGAAACTCACGACACGCGGCGTATGAGCAACATTTCGAAAACGATTCGAAAACGAGACGAAAGTTCGACGAGTTTCGCTGCTGTCGTTTCGTTCATGTTCGTTCTTTTTGTTGTAGTTTTTATTGTTGTTGTTGTTGTCCATTCGACAACCTGAGTTTAATTAATATGTTGGCGACAACTTCGAGCAACAACAACAACATGAGGTCGAAGTATTTTTCGCATGGGCGACGAGTGAAAAATTGTGCTCGAGCTGAAGTCATTGCATTGCGGTGGATCTAGTTGTTGTTGGTATTATTGTTGATCCTATTGTTGTTGTTGCTATTGTCGTAGTTATTGTTGTTGCTATATTCATTAGCGACAACTCATGGCAACAGAAACATCGGCACATACGAAGCAATCGTTGAAATTTTCATTAAAAGTTTGACGCAAAAGTTGGGCCGGTGGATCCGGAGACCGACAGGAATGCGTCGAATGAAGGGTGGCGGGGAGGCGGAGCAGGTGAACCAGTCGTCGAACCAGTCGTTGAGGAGTCGGGTCCACGTGCTCGGGTCCCAGTGTCTTCCTGTCATTTCCAAGGGTCCTTCATGAGCAGGGAAATCAGGTAAGTCAATGCTTCAGCCGTATTTTCCGACATTCCATCACCCTGATGAGGATCGCTTGCGTTTTCATCGTTTTTGAAATGGGTCTCGTTGCGTCCTCGGCGTCGATGCAACTGAGCTGAGTGTGACGTCTGATGTTCCTGTTGATGTTGATGAAGATGATGGGATGAACCACGACTGAATCCACATCTGAGGCTTCCTTGGTCCGTGGCGAGTCCAAGCCAAGGTTCCTCGAGAGCAAACGCGCGTCCTTCGAGCCCCCGATTCCACCACACCTCGGATTCCCCACCCACTCGCGTTCCCCCGCCCTCGATCGCCCCATGTACGAGCACTAAATTCCCGTCAATCCATTTCTCGCGAATCCCCTTCACTCACCGGGATGAAACAGTCTCAGCTGCTGCGACGGCGACGACGACGACGACGTCTGCGACCGAGGCGGCGAAAGAAACGTCGACGCTGCGACTGGCTGCGACTCCGCCGCTGACGTTGACTGCGACGGCAACTGCGGCAAGGACACGCACAGAGAATGAAAGAGAAGAAAATCACGTTTGGACAAAACATTTCATTAATTATTTGTCTCCCTTTCTTCGTTTTTGCCATCTCTTCTTGAGCTTATTTTTCTACCTTTTTTTCTCTTTCTCGTTCACACCTACCTTGGGGTTTCTGAACTCGAGCTGAGACGAACCGCTGACCTCGGCCTCAGCTCGTTGGGGCAGGGTGTGGAGACAGAGCCCGACCACCAGCGGCAGCAGAATCAGCATCTTCTGCAATGGAGGGAGAGGGAAAAAGTCATTAAATTTACAAACATCAATTACATTAAAATTAGAAAAGTATAAATTTCATTGGAAGCACAAATTACTAATTTCATTAAATGTTACTTAACTAACTTCATTAAAACTACGATTTTCAGAATAACATTAAAATATCAAATTACGAATTTCACTAAAATTACAAAATAACCAATTTCAATAAAATTACAAATTTCATTTATATTATAAAATTACAAACTTCGCTAGAGGCATAAAAAGTATTATTTCATTAAATGAATTTATTTTATTTAAATAGCAAACTCGCGAAATTCATTTAAATTGCAAAATTTCATTAAACTGAAATTATGAATTTCAATTACAGAAATTTTAGATTTATAAATAAAAAAATATTTATTCAATAAAAACTTTTAATTGCAAATGAAAAGAAAACAAAGAGAAAAGTAAAAATAAGGAAAATGAATAATGACAAAAACACCTCGCAATCGAATCGGGAGCTCGAGAGAAATCCAATAAAAAATAGGACTGAAATGGAACAGAGCCGGCCACGTGGACCGAGGGAGTCCTTGGGGAGAGGAGGGCGACGAGCCGAATGGGTTGAGGGGATGAACGAGGGCTTAGTTAACGTTATCACTTTATTATTATTGGAGCGCAATAAGCAGGCCTCGGGGAGGTGGTCGAAGAACAAGAAGAGGCACAAAAAGAAGGGTGAAAAGGGAGCCCAGTCGACCCAAGGAGGGAGCGAAGCGAATCGGCCGAAGGCCGAACCAAGTGAAAGGAAACGGTTGAAGGACGACAGAAGCGAGGCCGGAGTCGGCCGAAGGACGAAGAAAGCGAGGCGAGTCGGCCGGCAGCCAGTCCGAAGGGTCGCCGGCGACGTGACTCCTTGGGGAGTCGTTGCGCAGTGGGCACTGGACGAGAGTTGGAGGGAGACGAGGCGAAGGCGTGAAATTCGAGAGACAAAAATGCTGAAAAGGGTTTTTTATGAACAAACAATGAGTTGGATTTTCCTCCACCGGCGGCGTGGGGAATCCGGAGCCTGGAATTCGGTTCGTGGCCCCTCGGGAGACGTCGGCTGTTTGCGGTGGCGTCCGGAAAGTGGGGGGAGGGGGGGTTTCGTCGTTGGCGAGGGCTGCGGAAGCTCCCTGTGGGCGGCCTTAAAAGCACATTTATCCAACTCTAAATAGAAGTTATTTTCCAGAAGGGAGAAATATTTCGTTTAGGAAGCAATAAAAAGTAAAAAATTCCCAACGAGATTTCGAAGGTTTTTGTTAAATGATTTGGCAGGCGTTCGCCCGTCGTTCCATCGTCCGGCGTCCTTCGTCAGCTCGTCAGCACTATTGGTGTTGTTGTCGTTGTCCTGCCAACAACCTGCGCTCATCACCACCGACATCGATGGAGGAAATAGTAACAAAAGCAATAAGAACAACAACACGAGAGTGAGCAGCACTCGTCCATCGCTGCAACGAAATCATTATTTTTAATGAGCAGCTCGGCGACTTCCCGTCAACCCCCCACACTTCCCTCTATTATTTTGACTGTTACTTATTATCATTATTACGACTACTGCACGTCCTTTCGTCCTGCGGAGGCGAGAAAGAAAAGTCGTCTTTTGTGGCGAAAGTTCCGCAAGCTCGAGGAGCGCGAACTAAACGAAGCTTCTTCGGTTACACAAGCTCATTATGTTCTCGCCCGTTTGACTTCGCGACCTCGCCCCTCATTTCCAGACCAACCACTGGCGTTGCGGTCGCTCCATGTGGGCATTTTTTCGCCTAACGAGACCACGTCGTTTAGTTCCGCTTGTTTAGTTTGCATACTTATTAAATTTCACCACGCCTTTGTGGCTTTGGAGGCTTCGCCCTAAGGCCAGGTTTAATGACGACGAGCAGGTCGCCTGAATCTCATCGGGGCCCTCAAAGGCCTTTGATTCCGCGATCGTGTCGAAGGCGCGGGCTCTTAATTGCTTTCTCGCCTCTCACCTCTCACCTCGCTCATCTCATCTTCTCCACCTCTTCTCCTTTCATCTCAATCCCCTCTCAGCCCGTCCCACTTCAGCTCGCCCTCGTCGCCGCCCGTCAGCGCCCAGCCCCAATTCAATTACGAGGCTTTCAGCTAACCATGGGATTTTCCACCTGTCGCCCCGCCTCGTCACGGCCACATCAGCCTCAGGTCCCTTCCTTCCCTCCTTCCGGTCACTCCTTTCGCCTGCAATCGTTGCTGGTGTCTTTGTTTCTGGTGTTGGTTCTTGGTATGTTGTTCTTGTGTTGATGTTGTTTCTGTTGTAGTTGCTGTTTCTATTGTTGTTGCTGTCGCCGTTGTCTCGTGAACGCCGCTCCGATGCCTTGCGATGCCTGCGATGCCTTGCGATGCGGTAGGAGGCGACATCGAGGCCTCGTGAACGGCTGCGGTTTTAATTGCGAAGTGTCTGCGACCCGGACACGCCCCCGTCGAGCCCATCACGCACGCCCACTTCGCCCAGGTGCCTCGTCGGTTTCTTCGTTCTCGTTTTCTTCGCTCTCCCTACCTACCTCCCTCCCTCCCTCTTTCTCTCTGCTTCCTTCACGAGCGAGGCTTCGATGTCACGATGTTTATCGGTTGGTCCAGTAGTTGTAGTTGTTGTTGTTGTTGTTTGAGCTGTTGCTGTTGTACGAGTTGTTCTTGTTCCTCAAGAACTTGTTGTTGTTGTTGAAGTCCTTGTTGTCGTTGTTGTTGTTTCTGATGCTGTCGCCTGCTCGTCGATATGGTTGTTGTTCACTCGTTCTTCTTGATTGCATGTTCGGGTTGTCGTTGTCGTTGTTGTTGTTGTTGTTGTATGTTGTTTGCACATGCATTGTTTGCTGTCTTGTCTGTGTCTCTTGTTTGCGGTTGTTGTTGTTGTTGTTGTTAGTTCATCTTGTTTCCGCTGGCTTGCAATGTATGTATGATGATGATGTTGCTGTTGTTTTTTCGTCATTTTGTTGTTGCTGTTGTCCTTGCAGGAAGTTCCCTTTGCATCAGTGGTTATGGGAGGGTTGCTGTTGTTGTTGTAGTTGTAGCTGCCCAAACTAACACAAGGTTCTCCATGCCACAGATGTGTGGCACGTGTTTGTTGGCATGTGTAAATAGAACCAAGGACCGGGAGAGAACGAGAGAGAGGGAGAAGGAGAAGGCGACGTAGAGTGTGTCAGAATGAGATAAGGAGACTTTGAGTAACTTTGACTTTATCGCGTTGCATTATTGTTAAATTACATGTGAACAAAATTTCACTAAAATGCATGTTCTTAATGTAATCAGTTTTTTACCTTCTTCCCATTTGTCCCATATTTTTTGAAGTAAAAAATTTTAAAATTTTTGTTTTTGTGAAATATTTTTATATCTGCTCTTCGCACGTCGTTTGCTCAACAATTTAAATGTATTTATATGAGTTCAATTTTAAAATTCCTTCCCAAACATGGACTGAATCGCTCGAGGGACTGTAATTAAAATGTGTGCAGGCATCCGGGTGTGGGTGCATGTGTGAGTGTTAGTGTGGGCGACACACACATCAACAACAACAACGAGAACACTGACACAGTTCCAGGCAGTGACAACCACAAAGAGCCGGCCATAAGTGTTGTGGACAAAGCCAGAGCTCTTTATCTCCATCTGCCTCCTGTTGGCTTCCCCTTTAATATTTATTGATATTGTTGTTGTTGGTGTTTTTGTTGTTTCTGTGCAGTTTATGTAGTTTACGCAATGCTCATTTTAATGACGAGAATCCCTTTGACGTGTTTTTCTCCCTATATTACTTCCCTTGCCTCGTCCTTTCTTGCGCCCTCCCACACGCATTTCCCATGGCTCCAAGGACTGAAGCGAACGCGGACTCGGACTCGGACTCGGTATTGAAGGATAAAGGAAGAAGCACCGTGAACATATTGTTTTTGTAAGTGTTGTTGGCGTGTTGGTGTTGTTGCCTCCGGAGGCCTGCAGCGGCTCGAAGGAAGGAGGCGAACGTGGAAGCGATTGCAACTGTTCTCTGAAGCACCTCCTCGGCCCACGCGCCGCACCGGCCTCAGCTGTGACCTCCAACCCCCCTCCACCCCTTCCTCGTTGCGCAATTCACACGACTCCAACCCTCCTTCATCCCTCCGCTCGTGGCCCGCTCTCGAGTTCCCTCGTCGCTGGCGAAAATTCCAATTAACATCGATTTTGTACGGAGCAAAGTTTTGAGAAACAACTTTTCGACTTTCGAACTCCTTCAACCCGTCTCTCTCCACCTCCCTCTCTCTCTCTCTCTCTCTCTCTCTCGCTCGCCTTCGGTTTTCATTTCCGCACTCGGTAATTGCCGTCGAGGCTCCGCTCCAAGGACGATCGGCATCGGTTTTTCATTTGTTGCCGCATCGCGCGATTCGCCGAGTTTCGGCGAGTGGGAATTTTAATTGGTTTCCAAGGAGACGGCCAGGTTCAACAACAAGCCGAACGGCCACGACAAGCCGTACACACAAATAAACAACAACAATACAACTATACGAACTTGTACAAAAATATAAAATATGAAATCAACACGAGACACGGCAACAGCAAAAGACATGAGCAAAATTCACTCCGTTCTCTCGCCGCTCATAATTTATTCATTAAATTCGCCAAATTTCTAGACAAATCTCAAGGAATTAATTTGCTTTTGATATCCCTCGTCAGCCGTCAGCCCTCAGTCCGACCATTTGATCCCTCTTTCCTGCCGAGGGCCGCCCGCTGAGAGGTCAGTAATTAGCGCTGAGCGCGGCCTTCGATTCCTCGTCCTGCGAGAGGGAGGGGCTCGAGCTTCACGCCGTCGTCTTCGGCCCGCTCGTCCGGCCGCAGGTCGAGGGATTCCGAGGGATTTTCCTGCTTCGGGTCGTGCCGGAATTCGAGACCGAGCTCGGGACCGTGACCGTCAGCCGGTGGGGTTTTGGAAAAAATGGAAAAGGCCTCCGTCTCCGAAGCAGATTTCCAAGTGTTTGCTCAGGACTCGCCGCCGTCTCGGGCCCTCGCCTAATCCCCGTGTAACACCCTGTGTTGCGGATCAGGATTTGGGGATTCGCCCAACTCAAGCGGACGGACGGACCAGTCGTCCTTCCCCGCCCCCTGCTGCTGGCTTCGAATAACCTTGGGTTATCTGCAGGCAGTAAATTTTCGAATAACTCAACGCAAAAACACCAACACTTACGAAGAGAAGTGGACAAACAAACACACACACACATGTGAAGGCAAACAAACTGATATCCTGGCCTGGCCCGATGTCCTATCTTCGACTGCTTTGCATACGCGTTCGTCCTCCGGCCCCGCTCGTCCTGGCAACGCTCGTTCCGGGTCCATCTTTCAGTCTCGTCTCGCAGCGACGGGAAAAAGTTTCCGAACCGACTTCACGCGCGTCCTGTCCGCCCGCCCTTTGTCTCTTCTCCTGTCGGTCTGTCTTCCTTCGCCTCGTTTTTGTTCCCTCGCGCTCTGCCTCCACTGCCCGAGCTTCCCTCACTGCTTCATCTCCTGTCGAGCTCTCGTTTGCGATTCAGATAAAAATATGATTGAGCGAGCCGAGAGAGGGCGAGAGAGAGAGGGAGGGAGACCGTGAGCGGGTCTGCGCTTCCGCTTTGTTGCATCGGAAAGGGACGATGCCGCAGGATATCGATTGTGCGTCGCACGGAGCTCAATCGATGGCTTCCGCAGCCCGCCTTGGTCCCCTCCCCTCCCCTCCCCTCCTGCGCCTCACTCTCCTCTCCCTCGACTTTTTCCCTTCGGCGTCGTGTATTTAAATGTAATTCCGGGATCTGCTCGCGGATTATGCGGAAACTTTCACGTGGTTCCGCTTCTTGCGAATTACTTCGAGTTCTCGAAACTTGAATTAAACATAAATTGAGCAGTTCCACTTAGACTAAGGCTTAAGGATTAGGTTAAGGAAGTTTCCAATTCCCTTCATATCAAATTACCATGAGCACCTGTCGAAGACTTCAAGTGATGTGATGTTTGGGGACACCATGGCGTATGAGGAACATTCAATTAATTTAAATTCCGTTTAGCTCGTCATCAAATGCCACAAGTTGCGCCTGCTGCTCACTTGTGGTTCTGTTCCATTCATTCCAACCCCACAACACCTGCCCCATTCACCGACCTACCTGATGCCTGATTCATTTGTGTTGTAGGCAAATATTTTCCATCTGATCGAATTGCTTGCATTTAATTCAATATAATTATTCACTCGAAAACACTTCAATCACTCAGAAACGAATGCCCCGAACACTCTTCCCAGGCAGGCCGAATTCCTTCCTTCCTTCACCATCTGCCACCTCATTCTCTCGTCTATTTCGCTCTACTTCGCTCCCTCGGGTCCACAGGCGGAAATCGGAACGTGTGAGAAAAAGCGCAAATGGATTTCTAATGTGTCCACAATAACAACGTCGACAACAACAGTTATTAGAACAACAACAACAACGTCAACGACAAGAAAAAAAATCACTCAACGTCTGCAGGCATTCGATTCAATGCCATAATCACCGTGAGGTTCTTGAAGGATTGATTGAGCGAGAGAGAGGAGAAAGGACGAGGCGAACGAGTGGCTGAAGGAGATATGAAAAAGGTGAAAGGCGGGTGGGGAGAGAAGGAGTGAAACGAGAGCGAATGCTCCAACGTGGGTGGAGAGGTCTTTGAATTGGCGGCAAGGGTGGCAAGGGGTGGGGGACGAGCGCGACTCTTCATACTTTTCGTAATTTTCGAGAGTTTTGCAAATTGATTGATCGCTCGGCATCACTCAGTGCTCGCTACTTGAGGCTCGTCGAATGGCAGCTCAAAGGGAAGCCCTCACGATCCCCAAGTACCTCCGTCGACAACAACAACAACAACAACTACTACAACAACAGCAGTATTGACATCACATTCCTTCGACATCGACTGACACTTGAAGTGACAGAAAAAAGTAATGATGATGAAAAACACGTTTCATGAGCTTCGTGTTTCGCGTATTTGCGCTCCGAACGATTGATTGTCCATGTGTGTGTGGATGTGAGTGTCACTGAGTGCTGGTGTGTGTGTGTGTGTTCCTGCCTCGGTATGAGTGCCGTTGATGGCATAATTGATTGAATGCCGATTGCGGCCCGATACGGATTCTTTGTGCAGCCGAAGTGAATGATTTCTCTAAGCGCCCTCCTTTGCATCTGCCTCCCTCCCGCTCTCTCTGCCCCTTCTCGCTCCCCCTTCAGCCCGTCACTCTCTGCACGTGTGTGTATGTGTGCGTGCGATTGTGTTCAATAAGTGAATATCGTGAGCTCCACCGCTTTCCTTGGACCATTTGTGTGAATGAATCGCGGGCCGCCAGCGATCAAGGGACGATTGAGTGAAGCGTTCGGGCCTCTTTCACTTCTTCGTCCCCTCGCAATCTCTGCCCCTCTTCCTTCTCCATCTCTCTCTCTCTTTGTGCGACATAATCTCGCAAATAAAGTGTGTTCTCCGTCAGGATGACGGCGTTCGTCTTCCTCCTTTCTCTAGACGCCTTTCCTTCCATCACTCGCAGACCTCGAATCCGTGAGCGAGGCCAACAATCACTGGCAGTAGACGGCAACAGTTAGGGGTGAGAGCCATGGAGGGGCCGGGGGCCGTTCGAATGGAAAGCAAATAAAACTCAATTACAAAATATCGCAAAGTCGCAGATAAATAAATTAAGGTTCCGCCAGCTGATGGACCAGTGCCGGAGTCTCGGCTGCTGAATACAAGACACGAGGACAGACGGGGGCGGGGCGAGGTGTGGCAGAAGGCGACCGAGGCCTAAACAAACCATGGGAAAAAAGACTCCCGAGGTCGGCGCCGGGACTGGGAAAGGGAGCAAAACAGATGGCTATTTGTTTCAGCACGACCGCCATTTGTGGCCTTCGGAGCGGCGTGTTTTGAAAGGACCTCTTTTTCCCGGCCGTCCTTCGAAACCCGGCGCTATTTCTGGGCGTCTGTCCGTCCGTCCGTCCGTTCCACCGACTGTGCTGTGTTCATTTCTCCATTTGTTCGAGGCCCGACCCTTTGTTTGTTTGTCTGCGCGTCGCTCGCCCTCTCTTCACCCCTCTAGGCTAGTCACTCTTTCTGTCTCTCTCTCCCCATTTATTTGTCTCGTTTGTTTGTTTTTTCCCTCCGCTCGACATTCAAATTTCCATCCCGGTCGGGACTCGAAGCGAACGGAATCCCTTTCATTCGCCTCGTCGGGGTCGGCCGGGCTTTGTTTCGCTTTGCAATAAAAATTCATTGCCTGCTTTTAGGCAATCGCAGCGACCGCCCTTCCCAAGGCCGCCTTCTCAATTGCTCACTTTAAGCCCTGGAACCGACACCGTTTTCGGCCCGCGGGTGCTTCGGAAATATTTTCAAAAAATGCTCAAACGAATGAAAGATAAATTAAAGAAATGCAAAGCGAAACGGAAGGCGGAGGAAAAGGCGAATGATGCAAGAAGGAAATTATTTCCACTCACGTGTTGCCTGGCCGACGATGCACGTTGCATGGGCGAACCAGGGCGAAGAGGGAGCTGCAAGAGGGAGACGGAAAGAGAGCGAGTGAGACAGACACAGGGTGTTATACGGAAGCGATGTC
The DNA here is from genome assembly GCA_947389925.1 of Coelopa pilipes. NCBI lineage: Eukaryota > Metazoa > Arthropoda > Insecta > Diptera > Coelopidae > Coelopa > Coelopa pilipes. Next base: position 27,993,955 of record OX376699.1, on the reverse strand, counting down.
CTGCAGTGAATCACATCATTGAGGGAAACATGAAATTGAGCCCAGAGGGAACATGAACGAGGAAAATATTGTCAGAGGAAAACAGAGTCAGGAGGAGGAAAATCGAGTCTGAAGAAGGAAAGGAGAATCAGATGCAGGACCGGATAATCAGATAGAGACAGTGAGTGGGGCGAAGATTTCAATCGACTGCAGCAGGATTCGCATCTCTTTCCTTCACACCATGGTCCATCCCAGTCGATTCTATTTTCGAACCACATCGATCAATGGTCATTATTTCCGCTCCAAATGGCGCCACAACTTCCGGCGCTGTCCTTGTTCTTGTGGCCCCTCCGGCTCCTGCAGTTCCTCCTTCTCGTCGCCTCCACCTCCTCGACCTCGTACTGGCCAGACTTCCGATGTCGCCGGCGCTCGCCCGCCAGATGGTCGTCGGGCCGCCGGCAGCTGTTGGGGCTTCGGGTCAATCGGTTGCTCGTTCGGTGCGATTCGCGTGCGATCGATTGATTAGAAAAGTTTCGCCTGGGCACGTGATGACATTAGCAGGGGCGCGGGGTGGTTGGAAGAAGAGCAGGACGACCAAAGGACCTTCCCGTGATGACAGGGAGAGCGAAAACCAATGAGGACGCCGTCAGCTGTTGTGGCTCTTGGATGTTGCGGGCAGTGGAGTCCGCTCGATTTCCATACCACAAGCCCTCAGGGCCGCTCCCACCTTGTCGGACCCCCCAGCCATCGGTCCATCTACATCTCAGTCTCCCATTCCGCCTATCAGTATCCCTTCCGGCCTCTCTGTCTCTCGTCCTGCCTCTCTGTCGCTCGTTCCGCCCCTTCTTTTCACGTTCTGCCTCTCCGGCTCCCAAATGGTTTCATGCAGTCGAGGTCACCGGACGTCATGCTTTCCACCAGAAGCTGGGAGGCGCTTTCAGACGAGGGATTTGACGAAACAAGAAGAGACGAGAAAGGCAGCGATAAAAAATCGCACGACACCAATTGGGAGCCACAAGAATCGGACGGCCTCGAGGCCTGGTTTACAACTTATTAAATTGTGGTAGCAAGGTGTTTGCTATTGTTATTGTTATTGTATTGTTGTTGCTGTCATCATTGTTGCAGTTTGTATTGTTGATGGTGCTGCTGCTGTTGCTGTTTTATCATCGATTTTCTTCTTACGGGCATTATTGTGGTTTTTTTGTTGCCATTGTTGTTGTTGTTGTCAAGTTGATGATGCCTCATCTGTACTTTTCGTGTTCTTCATGCTTTCCTTGCACGTTTTCCTTTTTTCTCCCCGCTTGAACAGCTTTCGAACAACAATAAAGCCTGCTCTAGCACCAACAATAACAAGGGATGCCACTACAGCAACAACAATAGCAAAAGCTCTCATTGCAACAACAATGACAAACAAATGGAAAACCATGCGTCGGCCGGAGAATTCGCTCGGCTCCCCTCATGCTCGAAAAAAGAGGCGGGGCTGGTTTTTTGTGTCGCGGACGAAACGCGGGCCGAATGCGTGATGAGGGCGACGGATCGACGGCGGCAGGGGAGAGGAGGAGGGCAAGTGGAGGGTGGTCGTGAGGAGAAGTCCTGGGAACTGGGAGGCCAGGAAGCGAGTGCCCAGGGGGCGACCGGGCCTCGGTTTTGGGGCCACCGCTGGGTAACGTGGTAACTTTTGAATTCGTAATTGGCTAATGAAATGTCTGGAGCGGGCGAACGGGGTCGAAATGGAGCCAAAGCGGTGAATGGCAATCGAAGAGGGGCCGTGAGTAGGACGTGAGGGGGTCGAAGAGTGAACGGAGAAGCGAAAACCCCAAGAAGTCGCCGCAACTCGAATCCTGTGGGGCACCGGCCAGACGACCGGCTGTGAAAGCGATCCGGCGACCTCGTCGTCTTCGTTTCTATTGGCTCTGGCCCCTTCGACTCCCGGTCATAACATGTCCTTTAAGCGTCTTTATGCAAATGTCCTGCCTTATCGCTGTGACTCTCGTTGTTGTTGTTGTTGCTACTGGAGTTGTGGAAGAGATGGAGGAGCAGGGAGGAAGGAGGAGGCGGACGAGGCTACTTCAAGGCAGCGGGGTTTTCGCCGGCTGGTTGTCGTCGCCGTCGCCTCCGTCGGAGTCGCCTCGGCATCGACCGATGTCGAAAGAAATAAAATCATAAATCAGGGAGGCGACGGCGAGGGCCGAGGGGACCCGGCAGACGACGGCGGCGGGACTCGCGAGAGCCCGGGACGTGACGAAGGTCGCAGGTGGGCGGGCGTCGGTCGGCCGGGCGGCTCGGAGGGGTCGCGACCCCCTGTCACGGAGGTTGTTTTTCGCCATTCTTTTTCACGGTTCCACCGGAGCCACGCAAGACTGGGGCGGCCGACGGCGATGGCGACTGAGGATGAAGTCCTTGCCGAGGACACGGCGTGTAAATGAGGAGCGAGTGGAGGAGGGGCCGAGGACGGCTGGCGCATTAGCCGGAGACGAGCCCGGCGCTGATGAAGAAAATTATTTATGATGCGTTGTTTGGACATTTATTTCTCGGTCGTCGGCACGCCCGGCGAACCGAGGCATGGCGAGGGGCGAGATGCGACGAGGGACTTCTTCTGGGAGTGAGTAATGGGCGGCGGTTACCAGAGGGGGTGCGGCCGAGCCGAGTCGGGCCGAGCAAATCGGAGGAGTGGGAGGTCGCCAATAAGTTGTTCGGTTCCTCCAGCATTGGCATTATTTATGGCTTTTATTGAAGACGACGGCCAGGAAATGAATTTCCGCTCCCGCTCGACATTTTCTCAGACAGTTTTATTCTCCCGAATCTCCCTCTTTGTTTTATTGTTCTTTCTCCGCTTTCCTTACACTTTTGTAAGGTTCGAAAAAACACCCAAAAAACAAAACACAAAACACTCGCGTCTCAGAAGCAAAAAAGTTTTGCCGCTCGAGGAGGCGATCAATAAACTTAATGATGTATTAAAGCATCAGTACAACAACAATAAACATAATCAGCCCTCCGACGACAAGAACAACACGAAGTCTTCATTGCTTACGTCCAGTAATGCGCGGAAGTTTTATTAATTAAGCAAATTGAGCTCGTAAACAGCTCGGCGCGCCAGGACCGCGACGGGAGACGAGGGTGGGGCGGAGACGAAGAGAGAGAAAGAGACGGGTAACTCGCAAATGAATGGAAAACTTTCACTTTCTCCCCTCTCGCGTCGCAGCCCGTGCCACAGTCTACTCATCGTCTGCCATCACATCCTCTCCTCATCCACCTCATCCTCCGCAATCTTCGCATCCACCTCGACCTCCTCAGTCTCCTCTGTCTCCTCACCATCATCATCATGCTCCACAACCACTCTTTCGGCTGCAGATCTGCGAGCCTAAAAGTATGCTTTAATTTTCACGCTCCGACTGCGTTCCGTTTCCATTCGCAGGTCCGGACTCCGGAGTTTCGTTGTCTTACATCAACAATAGCAACAACGACACCTAGCACAACAACAACAGCAACAACAACAACGGCAACAAGAAGAACAACAGCAACAAAAACAACGACAGCAACAACGCCGCGCACCAACAATAACTCTTCATGCTAATGTTGCTCCAGTTGTTGTAGTTGTGCGGATACTTAATTTTCCTAATGAACTGTCTGGGTGATGGTTGCTATTGTTGTTGTTGTTCCTGATATATTGTAGCTGCCGGTCTCTTGTTGTTGTTTTGTGTTGCTTTACTTTAGTCTGCCCATAGTTGTTGTAATTCATTGAATCGCATAAAGCGTAAACGTAATGAATGAGCCTTGGTTTTGTGAGTTTTATTGTTGTTATTGTTGTTGTTGTTGTTGTTATTGGCATTGTTATTGTTGTTGTTTTTGTTGTTATTGGTGTTGTATCGTTCTAGTCGTTGTTGACGATGTTAATGCCTTTGTCTTTGTGGTTGTTGTTAATTTCGGTGTTTTTGTTGCTGCTGTCAATGTCTTCGTCCTGGTTTCCATTGCGGTTGTTGTTGTTGTTGTCTGTGCGAATCCTTCTCACCACGCGAGGTTTCAAATCTAGTTGCTGTTGTTGTTGTAGTTGTGGCAAACGTTGTTGTGGTTTAGCGATTGTTGCTGTTGCTCTTGCCCTTGCTGCTGGTTGGTGTTTTAATTACCAGAATAGTTTCCTTCCCCCATGGAGAAGTCGATGATGATGATGATTATGACGATGATTATGACCATGATAATGCCGATGATGTCGCAAACATTTGACATTTGAAATGGAGGAAACAAAGCCGAATTTGAATCAGGGAACCCCAAATAAGAACGAATATAAATAAAACTGATTAAACTGATCTTTCAACTGTTCCAAACATTCAGTGAATAGGGATTCTATGTGGGCATGTGGCAAAAGTAAAACTCAAACAGATTCCAAGGACTTCCTCTGGAAGTTCTTGAGTCATCTTTGGGATTATACGAAGTCTGATTCTCTTGAAGTTCCCTCTCGCCTGGAAGCCAGTGGCAAACGTGAGGCTGTGGGGAAGAAGAAATAAAGAAAAAGCAACAAAAACCAAGAAAAAGCAAAATAAATTGACAAAAAGCAACACGAAAAAGAACATGAAAGTACAGCGAAAAGCGACGAGAAAGTAATAGAAACAAAATTTAACACTCTTTTAAGCAAACACTTTTATTTTGTTCCGTAATTTCAAATTAAAATTTCAAACATCGCAGAAGCGCCGGAAAGCGAAAGGCCTCGAATAGAAACCACGGGAAAACACAAGACGACAACAACAACGACGGACAACAACAACAAAAAATTAGAAAAACAACCGTGCATTTCAATGACAACAACAACGAATTATAACAACACCTACACGTGCACCAACACAGCCAACATCAAGCAAAAGCAACAACTGGAAATTGAAAACTCAATTTAAGAAGATGAAGAAGAAATAAAAACGAAAGCATCAGCAACAAGAGCAACAACAATAATAACAAGAACCACATCGACAACAAGCACAGGAACAACAACTACAACAACAACGCCAGCAACCAGCAATAATGGAGCACCGACAACGGCGACGACGAAGCCAGCAACAAGCGAATTACGTTCTGTTGCCAACGTCTTCGCGGCCTCCGCAGTTGTTGTTGTGGTTCTCACTAATGTTGTTGCTATTGCTGATGGTATTGTTGTTGTTGATATTGTTGTAGTTCTCACTGTTGTTGTTGTTTGTTATTGTTGTTGTTATTGTGGCTGATGTCCCCGTTCCTCCCATTCTTGCCGTTGTGGTTTCTGCGACATTTGACAAAAATAACAAGCGCGAACGAGCGAAGGCGAACGACCGGCGATGAGGCAGACGGAGGACAAAAGAGGAAGAGGAACGCTAAAGGAGAAGAGGAAGAGAGAGAGGAGAAGGCAAAGAACAGGAAGTCGAGGCAGCCGCGGAAGTGGGTGCAGAAGCGAACCCTTGAAACAAGGACGAATAATTGTGTCACGTACTTAGCGAGGGAGCACGAGTTGGAATTTCCATGAAAATTCGCGAAAAAATGCAGCCGCAACAGGGGACACCAACAAGAAGGGAGACAGGCGACCGAGTCGACGGACTGACGGACAAAGAGACAGCGGACAGACTTGAGGAGAAAAAGACAAAGAGACGACAGAGGAAGACGAGAAAGTTATTTCGGGAATAATCCCGATTTAATCTCCTGGTTCGAAGGAATCAATTGGTGCTTGGACACACTTGCTCAAGATAGTTGTAAAAACTCGCAGGAAGGACATCGGAGAACATGAAAAGTTTTGAAGAGCCATGAAAAAAGAGTTCGTGAGAAGAAAATGACGAGAAAAGTAAAATCTCAAAAGGCTTAATTTAAAATTTCTATTTAAAATTGAAATCTCAACACTTCCTAAAATATTTCCTTAAATTGCCTTCCATTATTCGTTTATCGACTTTGATACAAGAATGGATTCAATTGTCGACTTTAATTCAATTAATAAATTTTTCCAACAACCAATGCGGTAAAAATTACAGTCAAAAATCAAGAGATTAATTTCGGAATAATGACGTTGTTGTTGTAGGGGTTTCCAACAATCCGACCAAATTCCGGCGCTCCCGAAATTATTCCACAATTAAATTAGGCAGTTGCCTCAAGACAAAACAAGTCCTTCGTCCCTCCAGAAATTCCGCCGAGGAGCCGCCCAAACGACCAACTCTTTCCAACTCAGTTCCCACCAACCTCCCTCCCACTCTCTTCTTCTTCTTCCTCCCTGCCTCGTCTCCTGTCGTAATCCTTTGGCTTCTCGCCCCCAGTGGAAAATCGCATGAGATCGATTCGCGACGTTCGGCTTCGCCGCCATCCGCCGAGCGGGCGGGAGACGGGGCGTGTAGGGGGCGTGACGTCGATTGTTGCGCCGCGATTTCGAATGAACGACCTTCTCGACGATCTCATCACCATCAGCATCGCCATCGCCTCCATCGCCATGGCGTCGGAATAATTGGCGGAAAGCGAAGGCTCCGAGGAAGTTTTGTCAGCCGTGGCAGATGCCAGACGAGGCGGAAGCGGAAATTGCTGACATTCAAGTGGAAATCAACTAATGCCGATAGCGATGCAGAGGTCCGATAAGGAGGGCCCGGGCGAGCGAAAGGGATGGAAGTGTTGGGGAAGGACCGAGACCAAGTTGCTGAGAAGGACGGGGAATTTGCGATGGCCGAGAGAGAGCTGGAGGCGGATGCGAGTGGGATCGCTAATTAAGCCAAGGACGAAGCGACGGGGGGATGGGGCGAAGGAGACGGAGGAGGAGGAGGAGGAGGAGGCGTGTCGCGACTCGGGCGGAAATCGAGCGAGTGCTGGGGCGACGACTTTTAATGAAGGCGGCCCTCAGAGGGCGGCGACGAAGGAATTGAAGGAGAAGACGTAAACACAGTGAGGACACACAAATGCCGTGAATGTACTCAGGAATAATTACAACAACAGCACCGACAACAACAACAACAACAACAACAGCAACAGCTCGACAACGACAGCTATGGCGACGCCGCTGAAGACGTTGACAAAATGAACAGGACGAACATGAATCAGACGGCAACAAAAACAAGTCCAACACCTGGCCGCAACCACTCGACTCGACTCGATAGCGACGACTCCGATCGACCCACACCCCTTTTCTTCCCCTCTCTCTCCCACCTTCGCCTGAGAAGCGCATGCTGTTGTTCTTTTTATGGCTTGTAATTACATTAGAGCCGGCAAAAACAGGCGTAAGAAGAACCAGACGCAGACATCCTTCGAGAGGTGGGCAGACGAAAAAATCCGGCTTCCGGCATCGATCGGCATTAGCATAGCTGGGTAGTGGTGAGTGCAGACGTGGATGTGTGAGAGAGACGGAAGGAGGGGGCGCTTTGAAGTAAATTTAATTTGACTTCTGTCAGAACCGTGGGTAGATGGAGCGGCGAAGGAGCGTCAGAAGGAGGGCAGGAGGGCAGGAGGGCAGAAGGGCGAGGTAGAAGAGCGAGTAAGAGGCGGTGAAGGGGGCGTGGCGAAGGAAATCGAAGAAGGTGGATGAAATTCGTCTCGCCTCGCCTCCTCGACTCACGTTGACGACTCGAGCTCTCGAGCGAAAAATCAACATCCGCCAGGCGAAGACGTGTAAGCAAGGTGCAGAAAGGACTCAGACAGTATGTGTGTGCGTGTGTGTGTGTTTGCCATGTGGGCGTGTGTGTGCGGGCTAATTGAGCGTTGGAGCGAGGGGCGAGGGGCGAAGGCGACTCTCGATAAAATCCGCAGTTGATGCTCTCAGCGACTCCGAACGAATTCAGTTCGAGTCACAAACTCAGTTCACTTGAATTCGAACCGAAGTCGAGCGAGTGTCAGTTTTTTTATGTTTCGCCCTTTTTGCTGCTGTTGTTCATTCCTTGGCCGCCCTTTGTAATTATCCTGCTGTTCCCGTGATTGCCACCTGCCAATGAAATTCGAGCCGCTTGACATGAAAATCGCACCTAATTCGATTCACGAATTTCCCTTCTCCTCCTTCGTTCGCCGTTCGTCGTTCGTCCTTTGGAACGTCGTCGTGTTCTCGGTGGAGAACAATTGGAATTAAATTAATTTGATACTCTGAAATCTGCCCTGAAAATTTGGAATCTCTTTCTGCGACTGGAATCTCTGGAATTTAATTTCCAATTCACTTTCGAATTCTTCGACCAAAAGCGCGAAATTTTGGGAAAATTAATCCAGGATTCTCAGACACCTGTTGACACCGTGATGGCGACTGAGATGGAGCGAAGTATGGAAGACTTTGAGGGCATTAGTAGAACAATTAAAATTGCGGTCTATGCCCCTTGCCCGCTAGCGGTGGTTCGGCAACAAAGAAGATTAGAACCAAAAGATGTTCAGAAGCCTGATTTAATGGACCTTTGAGACCTTCGAAAAATGCAATAAAAAACAACTACGAAAAAGGGTCAACAACAACGACACAAGGACGAACAAAATGACTGAAACAACGAAGCAAAGACAAGAAACAAAGGCAACAACCACGACACAAGCACAACAACAACGACCCACGGATAATAGCAAGAATAACAATGGAAAAACCTAAAACAAAATACACAGTAAAACATTCTTGGACTCGGTTAAGAAGCAACAACAAGTGACCAGCGCCATGTGAAATGCATGAAATGGCGCAGTCAAGGACGCGGACTCGGACTCGGCGTGTCCTGGTGCTGACTCCTGTAACTGTTGTTGTTGTTGTCGTCGTTCTACGACACACAAACACAACAGCCGACAACTAGGGAATGGATCGAGGACCCCCGAAACGAAGGACTCGAACGAGGGCCAAGCGAAAACAAAGCAAAAACTTGTTTTGCGCAATTGAGAAAGTGAGACAATGGTGTTGTTGTTGTTGTTGTTGTTGTTGTTGTTTCTGCTGTGTCTGGTTTTTGTCGCCGCAGGTTCATCCGCATGTGTCTAATGAGTTTCGTCCTTCGTCCACTCGAGGCAAAAACAACAAAATGTTCGTCCGTTAAATTTATTGTCCTTCGCAGCAGGAACGAGAAGACAACAATTTCTTGTGATTTCCTGTGAAGGCAGTTGTTGGCAGAGGAATAATAATAAATAACTTCCAATAAATTAAGTCTCCGAGGCCCGCACATACTCGCACTAACACGAAGACCAAGTCGTGCTACACACGTGGACACCTCGCCTCGTCCTTGCCAGGTCGGCGATTTTCATTGTGTGTTTTTCAATTGATGTTGTTGTTTTTGGGTTTGTTTCTTCTTCAAAATGAATGTCTTTCTCTCGAATTAATTGTGTCAGTTAAAAATTTGTCTCGTTTTCTCTTTCTTCCCCGCTGCTGTTGCTTTGTCAAAGACAGGAATTGTTACTGGGTTCTTCCTTTGTCTTCATATTTGTTTGTCTCTTTCCCGCCTGTCCAGCTGTCCTTTTATCTCTCAGCCGGTTGGTCGGACTTTTCTGGAAAAATCCGACACAATCTCTTCGTCCTTCCTCGTCCGTCGTTATCGTTTCATCTTGTTGCTCGTCTCATTCGCCGCCGCTCATCTGGGCTTATCAATGTCGCTTGCTCTGTCTGTCTGCCTCTCCGTCTGTCTGGTGGTCTATCTCTGTCTCCCGGTATGTTTGTCTATCGGCCTGTCTATCAGTCTGTCTCGTTGTCCACTCAGCAGCTGCCCTCTGCTGAGTCTTTTCCTCGATCCATCCGTCGGCCAAACTTTCTTTCGTTTTTGGTTTTTTCTCCCTCGACTCTCACGAAGCCACCCGAGAAAAGCGATTTTCATTACATCGCCATTTCATCCTCCCTCTCAGCCTCCCTCTCAGCCTCCCTCTCATCCCCTCCGACCTCGCGCCCTCCCAGCTCCTCGCTCCTTGTTTGCTGTAGTTCTCTTGCCTCACTCGTCCTTGTTCCGCACGTTGTTATCGCTCTTCGCCTTTCAACTCATCTGGTGAAGGATCACTTGCTCTCCCCGTCTCCCTTTCGCCCCCACTTGTTACCTCCAGTCGTCATAGTTGTTGCTCTGATTACACAATGTACACGATGTTGTTGTTGTTGCCACTACTGCTCATCCCTTGTCTTTGTCTCAGTCGTTCGCAGTTGCCGCCGTAAACACTCCCTAACTAAATAATTCATTAATATTTGAATTGATGTCGTGATTTTGCTCGTTTCGTTTCGTTTCGTTTCAGTTCGCTCTCGTTCTCTCGACCTCGACCCGACTCGACTCGTCTTCATTACGATTTCATTTGGTCCTGGCTCCCCTTGCCATCGTGAAGCGCTGATGTTTTGCTTTTGTTCGCTCTGTTGACTCTCATCTTCGAGTGGGGAACGAATCTCGAGCCGTTAATTGAAATTTCATTCGCATTCATTACGAACGGCACGAATTCCCGATCTCCAATTGACACTCAGCGCCCCCGTGTCCTGCGCCACGCCCCTCGCCCGCCGCCCGTCGCCCGTCGGCTCTTGAGGCCCCCCCTCGCCTCGAACGGCTTCCCCTAATTCCCAACTCAAACGAAAGGACGTCGCGTTCGCATCCTTTCGTTAATTGCTTTGATTGGAATCGTGTTCGAGAGGGCTCTCGGATTAAAGCGATGACGGCGCGAGAACGAGAGAGGGAGGGAGAGAGATGGGAAGAGCTCCGCGACTTCTTTCCATCTGCGGGTGATCGTGGGGACGCAAAAGTTTCGTTGATTGAAGAAAGTCGCGAACAAAAGATTGCCACCGTGAAGAGTTTCGTTCGATTGCGCTGGAGCTCCGGAGATTAGTTCGAAGTGTTTGCCTCGGCTTTCCTTCGGCTTCGCAAAGTCCTTCGTGGCGAACATTAAGTCAATCCCTTCAGGAGGTCGGTCCTTCTCAACGATGTTCTTTTAATTTCGCGCTCCTGGTGCCTGGAAATCCTATTAAAGTGATTGGTTCTTAATTCCAAATCTAATTAGTTCTTATTCTTCCTCGCCTCTCATTATTTCATTTTGTTAATTTATTCAATATTTGATTATATTCTGATTAGTTTTGTATTCTTTTGATGAATATTTTTGCGCCATTTTAAAGACTTTTTTTAATTTGCACGATTTGACTGAATTATTTTGTGACTATTTGTCCAATTTATTTTTCAAATTTAGTTATTTGTGAATTATTATCCTGAATATCTTTATGAACATGATTGTATTGTTTTTGGATTGCTATTATTATCTGTTTATTATAAATTTCATATCAAGTTTTCTTTTATTATTTTTTGTGTTTGTATTATATTCATGATTCTTTTTGTATTAAGTTTGTACATATTTGTTATGAAATTATTAAAAACCATCATAATACTTTTTTAAATTTATTTTTCTGCTTATTTTTTTGGCAATGATATAAATTTCTTGATTTATTTTTTGTCTCCAGGCCGAAATTTGCAAAAAGCCTACGTCACTCATACGACACGGTGTCTTGAGCTAGGATTTGAACGAAGTTTCCCATGTTTTTATCGACACCTCTACAGCAGAAAAATCGACTCCTTGCGAAAACCTCTTTCCAAAATTTTCTTCCACTCGGCCATCAGTTGTTCGTCCGGAGGAGAATCAACATAATTTGTTCACCTTCGAGATCTACGTGCAGTTATTCCTTCATTTTCACTTCCCTCTCATCCCAAATTGTGCTCTTCCTCCTTTACCAAAGACCCTCTCGATTCCTCATCGAACGAGGGGAAAAACAACACGCCCACCGTCCTCGTTGCCTCCAAATTTCGACGACGTCTGTCCCAGGGCTTGCTTCGGTAATTTATGTCCTTTGTCTTGTTCAAAGTAAAGGGTCCTTCGCCGCTTTGACACGGCGCGAAGGTCCTTGGTGAAGCTCCACCGACGCGGCTTAGTGTGCACTCGAGTCCTTGCGCATGAGGTCCTTGTAATTTGGCCAATAAATTCGCATTTGCCAGCGCCAAACAGAACTTGTCTTCTTCTTACCACCGCCCTCCCTCCACCGACCAAAGCCCAGCGCACCTCGTCCTTCTCGTTCTCCGCCTCGTTTCGTCCTTCGTCCTCGCGGCACTCAAACGGTTTGCGTCGCCCCGCAGGCCTCGTCGACCGCGCCTTCAACGTGTCTTCGACCTTGTGCCAGAGACAGGTTTTTTAACCGACAACAAGAACAACATCAACAATGCCTACAACAATAACAACAACAACAACAACAGTAGCGAGCAGTTGAGGAGCATTAAGCGATATTTATAACAAAATCAATAAATAAGGGAATAAATAGAGGAAATAAGAAATAAGAGCATGAATAAAAATCGCTCACAAAGGAGAAATTATAATGCAAACACATATAAAAAACCAACACTCACCCACTCAGCCAAACACACGCACACATAAATACCAAGACACAATGGCATGCTAGCGAGCACCGGCGAGAGACAGGCGGACGGACGGACGGACGGACGAAGGACTCCGAGGAGGCATAAAAATCGATGAATCGCTTTTAATGACATTTTATTACGTCAATGAATGGAGGCGTCTCGGCCCGCGACTGTTTGGGTGTATGAGTGCGGGCGGCGAACGGTGATCGCAGTTGTGTTGGTGTTGGTGTGGGCGTGTGTGTGTGTTAAGGAAACACTAACGTGCATGTGTGCAGGACGGCGTGGGTGCCGGCTCTGGCAATCCATAAAAGCGACCTGTTTTAATTCCTCCACTCCACGACTTTGTTCCTCTCACTCTCGCTCTCACTTCACTCTCCCCTGTACCCCCTGTCTCTTTCACTGTCGCCCTCCCCTCCGTTCCCCTCCACTCGCCCACTTTCTCCGCTTGTTCACTCCTTCCCCCTATGGGCACCCTGCAATTCATTTGCAAATTTCCTCATTGCCTATTGGCTAGTGAATTAATGGATGGATGGCTCCGCCACGGCCCTCGGTCGTCCTTGAGCGTTAATGGCAACGGGGAAGGACCTTTGTCGATCTCTCCAAATGGTCTCCTGCGAGCGGCAGGTTTTATTTATGGCAGAGCTTCGGGGATTTCGAGGAAACCCAGTGTCGAAACTCGATTTCGGCTGTCTGAGACGTCGTTGGAGGAGACCTCGCTGAAGCAGAAAAACAACTCCCATCCTCTCACCGCGCTATCTGTCTCGGTCGCCGTCTCCGTCCCTCGGCATCGAAATCAATCTCCTGTCAGTCCTCGCGCACCCGCCATTTAACTCGGAAATCCCTTGAAAAGGTCGCTCGTCTCCCCCCGTCCATCTCGTCTTCCGCAACTTTTATCGCCAATTGATAAACATGTGTTTGCCGCGCGTCTTTTGTATCGCCTTCGTCCACTTCCACTTTCGCTCCCACCCATCCCTCGCTCCGCTCGTCGCGCCCTCCTGCAGCCCATCCCATCTGCCGTCCCTCGCAGCCCTTTCGCTGCCCGGCCCGGGTCTTTTCAGGGATTAAATGAACCGCTTAAGCTCGACACATGTTTACGATGGGCGACTACGTGCGATTGGGAGGGTGAGCATGAGCATGAGTATGTGGGTGAGCGTGTGCGTGCGTGTGTGTGCGTGTGTCGGATGGTGGTATTAGTTATATGTTATCTTGTTTCTTATAGCTGGTTCGATGTTGCTCGTGTTGTTGTCGCTTTGGTTGCTCTCATTCATGCTTGCTTTAGGTGTTGTCGTCGTTGTTGTTATTTTTATTGTTATTGTGTTCGTTGTTGTTGTTATTGTTTTTTGCCGTTCTCCTTGTTGTTGTTCACTTGTTGTTGTTGCTGTTGTTGGTCCCTTCTCCCTTCGCCTTCGCCTTCGCCTTCGCATTAATCGTCTTTAAAGCCTTTCAAATGTTCTCGTTCTGGTTCTGTTATGTTGCCTCTTCCTCCCGTTGTTGTTTATGTTGTTGTTGATCCTCCTCTTTCTATGCGGCCAACGAACATCTGTCCAACCTCGGCGTTGTTGTTGTTGTCGTCAAAGGCCTACCGCGCCCGCCGCCTCCTGCCTCGCCGTCCGGGCCTTTGATACGCGTTTTAATGGCCTCATAAAAATTTCCGCAAGCCACACGGGCGGCCCCCGGCCCACACATACACAAGGACACATGGACCGGTGGACGAGGGCGGGGAGGGAGGAGGGGGACGGGGGGCGTAGTTAATGACTCGGAAGCCCTCCTCCGCCATCGGCGTCGTACGAGCGACAGACTCGAGGCATCCTTGGAGTCCTTCGGTTCCTTCTCTCGCAATTCGGGTCCTTTGAAAACGTGTCCGTGTGGGAGTGAGCCTGAGTGAGCATACGTGTGTGTGTCTTGTGCTGGTGTGTGTGAGTTTTTTATGACTAATTTTTGATTTGTCGCCGCTGCTCCTCCTCTTTGCTGTTGCCATCCTTGATGTGGACGTTGTGTCGACGTTGTCGTTGTTGCTTTTGATCCCCATTGACTCGGTTGACCACGGTCGATTTTCGGGGCCAGAACAAATTGGCAACAAGTTGCGATTTGTTCTCCCGTTCCTCCGTTCTTATTTGTTGAAAAATTCATCAGCGTTTCCCACGTCTAGGAGGAGCGATTTTATGGCCTCCATGGGTTATTCATGTGCCCAGCGAGACGATGAGATTCTGGGAATCGGAGAACTTGACCGAACAACAAAACACTCCAGGAAGCTTAGGTGACGGAAATGAGTGAATGATTTATTCATTCAATTCTATTTTATTGCCAAAAGTGCGACCTGATTTTGGGCCGGAGAGTAGCAAAATATTGATTCTTTCTTGCCAAAATTAATATATTTTGAAGGACGTAAACTGTTTTCATATCATGTTCACAATTGCTGGGTTAAAAAAATTCTTTACTCAAATCGAAATACATTTATTTTATTCTCATTTCTACCGTGATTTCCATCGAGCATTTTATTAACGATTTTTTATTCAATTTAACATAATCCTTGTTATGATATAATTCAATTAAAGCTCGATTTATTTGTATTTTCTGACGCCAAATTTACCAAATTGTTTCTCTTTCTTTATGAGTTTCTCCAAACTCCAGAGTTTAGTAATTTTTTTTTGTTTTTTTGCCCTAATTACAACAACAACATCCACTCCAGCGACGAGTGAACTCCGCTATTTCAAATGCACTCGAAACTCCACTCATTCAAAGCGCTCGCTCACTCCGTCAAGCACTCGCTTTCCCATCCCTCCATCTCTTTCTATTTGGTGCACTCCCCAAGCCAGCTCTGTCTGTTGCCATCTCACTCACTTCGCAGGAGGAGAGGAGCCGTAATTGTAAATTTACTGCAGCGAAACAACAGCAAATGAATCTAAACAACAACAACTACGAGGATCTCCGGCATAAGCAACAAGGAGTAAAGGCAATAACAACAGCAAAGTCCAACAAAAGCAAAATCCAAACACAGCAAAGTCCAACAAAAACATTGCCCAGGAACAACAAAAAATTATATTAAGCAACTACAATGTTGGTGAAAAGATAAAGAGCCTGGAGAAATGAAATTTACGAACGCTTCAGGTTTCGTTTTACGACCCGCGAACGAAGCCCAGCAGAATCACTGGGAGAGCGAGTGTGTGTGTGCTGTGTCAGTGTCTGTGTGTGAGTGTAAGTGGCAGGAGCGCTCACACACTGACACCGGACCCCACGCACACAGCCGCCAAACACACACCCGTGAGTGCGGATATAAATTGCAGGTTTCGACGCTGGCGACTGGAAATAAAGTTTCATCCGATCCCATCCCAGCGCCAGACTCACGCACACAACCCAATGGAGATCACGCACACACACATCGATTGTGTGGAAGTGGAACAAATGCGAAAACGAAATGGCGACCGGCGGCGTCTGATGAAGAAGCGAAAACTTTGAACAAATGTTTCCGCTGCGGACCGAGTCAATTTTGCTCCCTCTCGCTCGCTACCTCTCACTCTTACTCTCACTCTCACTCCCTGTCTCAATCTCTTCCTTTCCCACTCTCTGCCCGTCTCACTCCCCAGATTGCTCTCGCTTTCCCTCCATCATAGATTAGCAACCGCAATCTCCACCTCTTCAACCTCCGGCTCGTTCGCCTGTGGCCGGCTGACGTTGCGGAAATGAAAATGTGCAGCTTATTTTACAGTTAGTTGCGGGCGACAACACCAACAATAACAACAACAAGAACAACGAGAACAATAACAAATCGGAAGCGCCTGACCGCAAAAATGGCGTCTGTGTGGCTTCGATTCGCGGCTCCGGCCGGTGGCTTCAGTTGCCGCTGACAGACGTGATTTTTCATTGATTTCTCGCTCTCGCCCTCGCCCTCGCCCTGGCCCTCGCCCTCGCCCTCGCTCCCATTCTCCTGCTGCTTCTCCTTCTCGATCGCCCTCTCCGACCTCTCCTCGCCCTTTCGATTTCCCCCTCGCACGAAGGCAGGACGCGAGACGAGGACGAGGCGGAAGTGAGGCTTTTATTTGTGATGAGGTCGGACTTTTGTCGTTTTTGTTGTAATTGTTGTAATTGTTGTTGTTGGCAATGCTGCTGATGTTGGTAGGTTGGTGTTGTCGGTGTAGTGGTTGTGGTTGTTGTTGTTGTTGTTGATTAAGCTGTTGGCCAAGGAGCCGCCGATGCGAGCGGCGAGTTCGGAAATGAATCCCAATGATGGAAGGACGCAGACACAGACACAGCCACAGCCACAGTTTATGGCCCTCGTGCGACGAGGGCTTGCCGAGGTCTGCGAGACTGCGAACCACAGCCGAGTGAAGCGAGAATCGCAGATGAAGAATTATGTCCGAAATAAACTCCAATAGAAAGCTTGACTTGACTTGGCTGACTTTAGGAGAAACCACTAGAAGCAGAGACGGGAGAAGGCCTGGGCTAAAATATTGAAATTTATCACTCGAACACCTTCTAGTTTCACATTCCAGAGCGGAGAGTTTCAGGACGAAAATCCTGGAGGCCGGAGACCACCTTCATCAAGCCCACGTCTCCTGTTGCTCTGCCGAGGTCCAGCCCCGAAGTCTTCTCAGACTCTCCAATACTTCCAAGAATCGCTTTGAATCGCCACCACAAGGACCTTATCCTTCATCACTAAGCGAGTGCATCTCTCAGTCACGTTTTAAATATTAATTCCCCATCTCACTCACTCAACCTCCCCGGGGATTCTTCCCTCGCTCAGACAACCGCTGTCCTTTGAACTTCTGCCCAGAGTGCTTTCTGCGATCAAGTCATTTTCTACTCAGCTCTTTGTTCTTGTTGTTATTATTCTTATTGTTGATTTCGGCAATTGCACTGTTGTACGAGCCCGATCCAGCCACTTCAGCTTCTCCTCGGCATCAAAGTCAAAGTCGAAGGGAAATAAAACGAACAAGAAATAGAAGTCGAACATGATTTATTGTCAATTTTCATTTGGCCCGAAACATCCTTATTTGATGTGCCATGTGAATATAATCCTCGGTGGTTTCGTCCTTGCCGTGGTCCCTGCTGTCGCCGCTTCAGGACCTCATTTCTGAGACGAAAACATCCAAACGCATTGGATCAGAAAATTATACGAGCGGCTCCAGCGAGGGCACGAGCAAGCTCTCGAAGTGCGGGACACTCGAAATACACAAAAAATACACAGAACACCAAAAAATAAAACAGGATAATACATCATCGGGGGGAGGGAGACGGGGAGGAGGCGAGGCGAGGCCAGGTAAATTTGGGCCACCGTCTGCGGCCAGGATGTTTGCTGGGAGTCCTGTGTCGTCGTCGGGATGCAGGAAACGATCTCCAGGGAATTGGAATATTATGATTTATTTGTTTGCGGAGATGTATTTTATATTCCGAATAGTTTTCCCTCCGCCTCCATTGCGGAGGAACGGGGAACCACCTGGCCCACTCGTGCTCCACCGTCGTCTTCGTAATTTTTCTTTTTTTTTCTCCCTCCATTGCCCTCATCTTCTTCATTTCGGGCTCCTCCTCGAGGGGTCGCCGTGAGTTGCGAGCGGCCCACGAGTCCTGCCTGCCGCGCGGTGTCTCCTTAATATGGCGCAATCAAATTTATTCACGGCATACTTTCGGGCGCACGCAAAATCATTTGCAGCTCGCCCAATTTGTTTCCTTTAATCTCTGGTTTGACGTTCACCGATATTCACGTCTTCGAAGCAGGACCATTGAAAATTCCCTTCCAGATACATTTAGAAGTTTAAAATTCGATTGCCTACTTTCGGGCGCTCCCGGAAACTGTAACGAATTCCACTCCCTTCCGATGAGGGAATCACCAGCCCAACAACAACAACAACAACAACTCAAAACAGAACTAACAACATCGATCGGAATGGATTCGAACGCAAATCGAAACGAAGCGGAAAAAGCGACATTTTTCCGCGCAAACATGCGATCAGCGTGCAAATAAACGAGACCATGTGTGTGCGTTAGAGCCCTGTTTGCGTTGGTTTTCCATTTTCCATTTTCGCTTTTTTGTCAACTCTCTCCCTACTGCGATGGGATTTAGTGGCCGGCAGCAACGATTCCGCTCGCTCCGCGCCCCCAATTGAATTCCATAATTAAACGCTCGAGCGCCTCCGACCCTCGCGCCGACGCTGTCGCCGTCGCCGGCGGCTCCTCGATGGCCTCCATCAGTCCATCAGGGCCGGGCCATTTTTCGCCGATACGCAGCGGGCGCTCCAAACGACTTTTTAAAAACGCCATCGAATGTTGGCCCTCGGTCCCGGCGCGAATTTAGTTCACTACGTAAATAAATTTCATTCACAGAGAAAGCCCATAAATAAATGTTTCTCGCGCAGTTCGATTTCTTTTTCTCGTGTCAGTTTGTTTTACAGCTTCTCCGGCAGATTTATTATTTTTAGTTATTTTTGGTGCAGATGCATTTTGCGAAAGCCTTTGTTTGCGAAATTTGCATCTCGTGCAAACAGCGAGCTTTTCCCGGGAAATGCAGTTTGTTCGATATTTTCCTCATTAGCGAACAACATTCGGTGGATTATGAATTTTTTTATTTTCCCCACTCCGTCCTTCCCAAGCAATAAATTATTTCATTTCAATATGACTTCCCCTGATGTAAATATTAGCAGCAGCGATAAGTGCAAAATAATTGAAAATATCTCTAAATAAAATGTCACAATACATAAAATAGAGCATAATTTTTTCATTTATATAGACCATATTGAATGCCAATAAGAGGAGATCGCGGAGAAGCGATGGAAGTTTGAACTTTTCCCCTTTCCTACACCGGGTTTAATTTTGCACTTTGCGCATATTTCGAGCTGCAAGGACGGGGGGCGGAGGACCCGCTGCTGTCACGGGCGGATGCACGGCGTTGTCGTTGTATGAGTGGCCTAGCGTGTGTGCATGTGTCGGTGTGTGTGTGTTTGTGTGGAGTCCTTGAGAGCCGCGTAAATTATTCAGAGGAATTTCCCAGCCAAGCTCGCGACGACCGATGCGAAACGAATGCAGTGAAAAGAATGCGAGCACCGGGGGACCCTGAGCGGGAAAGCAGGGTGCGGGGAAGGAGGAGAAGGGGGAGGGGGCGAGTGACAGAGGGCAAGTTTTCAACTCAATAAAGTTTGTGACATGTTTTGTCTACAGAGACACAAACACACAGACTCGAACAGAGGCCAACGGAAGGCAGCTGTGGACGGGACGAAGGACATTAGAATAACACCATGGCGCTGGGCTTGGAGTGAGGGAGAGGGCTGGAGCAGTGCAGCATGGCACGAACGGCACACACAGAGCGACAGACAACTACACACACACACACATAGAGACGAGGCTCGCTGCTCACCTTCGAGCGGAAGTAGTTTTTCGGCTCTCGATTCCACACACACGAGCTCGTCCGTCGCCGTCCGTACGTGAGCCTCGGCCGATCGACGAATGCATGGCTTGAGAGAGAGAGAGAGAGAGAGACAGACAGAGAGAGAGAGAGAAGAGGCGAAAGAGAGAGATAGACAGAGAGGTAGACAGAGCGAGGAGTTCCGTGTGGAGATGTCAAAACAGCAAGAGTTATTGTTATCATGAATTATGATCCTTGCACGGATTTCCACCGCTCCTCCTCCTCCTCTTCTTCTTCGTCCCCTTCGTTTTTACCCCTTCTCCATCTGTCTGGCTGTTGGTTAACGTTTTTTTTTCATATTTTTCACGATGTCTCTCCTTTGTTTTATCACTTTGTTCGCCTCTAAAATAAATGCATGCTTTCCGCTGCACAGCCAAATTGATGGACAGATTCTGCTGCTCGATTTCGAGCCATTTGCATGCATCAATGCGGCAACAACAACATCAGCAACAACAATAACAAATGGCGTATGAGCGACTTTCATCCGCATTAATGTCGCTCATACGCCATTGAGCAATGAGCAAATATTCGTTCGGTGAGTGTTTTTTCTGTTGCTGTTTCACATTCACATTGTTTTTCACATTTTCCACCCGAAACGTTATGGAAAAGACGAAAACAAATCGAATTCATTTCTTCATTCAAATCAAGTAAAATGCGCAGAATTCAAGAAAAATTCTCCCTTGAGTTATGAGGAACTTTTTTTTGCATATCATGGACACTGTATATTAAAATTCACATTAATTCTCAAATGCAATTTCAATTTACAGCCGTTGAAATATTTGATGACCAATAATTGAGATGTTCCTTCGAGAATTTTTATGAAATTCACTCTGGGGAGCCGAGCATGATCAGCGGATTCAGGGCAGTGAATCAAGGTTTCTTTTCCATCAGCCTTCAACAAGCGGCGGGAAACTTGAAACGAAATTAAACTGCTGTGGTGGAGAAGCGCAAGCCCAAATCCAAATCCAAAAACCCCAGAGACAGGAGACTTCATGTCCATGAACATGTCAATGAGGAGACTGAAAGTCACGCTGCACTCACTTCAATCGCGAGAAGGAGCTTCGCGTTGTCACGAATGGGTTGCCGCGCATTCCCTGCCACCCGAGAATCACGAGAATCACGAAAAACCTTGACTCGCCGAGTAACGAACGAAGGTGAGCGCATTGTTGCCGGAACATTCGCATTGTGTGGACGGGGGCGACAAAACGCGCGCCACCCAAATGCAAACAACCGAGACGGGGCGAGGGCAGCCACGTCGCAGCCTCGCCCGCAGCAACGGCAGCAACAGCAAGGGCAACAATAACATTGACAATGACGACGACGACAACTGCAAGGGCCGAGAGAAAGAATTGCTGTGGCCTGGAGCAGGAGCCGGAGCCGGTGCCGGTGCCGGTGCCGGTGCCGGAGCAGGAGCGAGGCAGAGGCAGGGCCCAAACTGCAAGTCGTCTCCTCGCAGCCCTTGGGGCGCATTAATTTCTCGCTGTTGCCACTTCTTTTGACGCGGCTCTGCCCTTTACGCTCGCCTCCCTCGCCCCTCGCCCCTGGTTTTCCTGTCCCACCCAGAGCTCCGCTGCTGCTCGACGTCAAAACATGACTCGAATGCAGAATTTTGAGTAGAAAACGGAAAATCTTCAGTGGAAAAGAAGAAAATTTGAGCGGGAACGAAAATAGAAAAACAAAATCCAAATGAAAATTTCACTGACAACACGAATGAGGGAGAAACAAAATGCAAAAGAAGCAAAACAAAATAATGTGAAAAACGAAATGCAAAAGCAGAAGTGAAGAGCTCGAGTACGAGGAAATTTTCACGCTTTTCATTTCGCCACCTCCCACCTCGCTCTCCCCTCCTCCTTCCGTCGCGGCTGCTCGTGTTGCTTTCTAGTTGTTGTTGCTGTCGTTGTAGTTGCTGTCGGTGTATTTGGTGTTGTTGCATTTGCATTTTTATGACACCTTTGATATATGGTGCTCCGCTCCCTTCGCGTCTCCCTTCGCCCTGGTGCCGGCGCCGTCACCCCGAGGACTACTTGTTGTTCGCACAAAGGACTTCGGGGCGATTCTCGGGCTGATAACTTCTTCAGACCCATCTCTGAGAGTAGAGAGTAGAGCAGAAGGAGCAACAGCAACAACAAGTATTACGAAAGGTACTAAAAAAAAACCTGTTAAACCAACAGCGTGGAGCAACAAATGTGGGAGCTGAAACTATTGGAAGAACATGTTTTGGTGCAAAAGTCTATTGGAGCAACTGGAATTAATCATGACAATGAACACATTTTCCAGCTCCAGTGGCGAGAGCTATCAAAATCCTCGTATTCCGTCCTTCTCTCCCCCTCACACGTGCTGTTCTCGCTCAGCTGCTTTCAATTTCTCTCACTCTCTGTGCCCCTGGTGTTTCTAGAGTCAGGAATTTGTTGCACTAATTGGGGAAATCGAGCCAGAGCGACGTTGGAGCAATTAGGTACGAAGGACGACGCATCGACGGAGGAGGGCGACGACGACGACAAGGACGACAATAGAGAAAAGCTGGGAGAATCCCATCAGAGGGCGATACAAAGGACGATGTGAGAAAAACCCAAGACCAGGACCAGGGCAATTGGAAAGAAAATGAAAATGAGATGGAGAGCCAAGAGAAGAAGGAGAAGGGGCGGAGGCGAAGGAAGAACAAAAGCAGGAGGACCGAAAACGAGATTCGCCAGACAGCACGAAACAGAAACGAGAAGGTGAACGAATTGATGGCAGATAAGAGCGATGAGGAAACGTGGGACGGGGGACAAAATAAGGAGATGGAATTTCAACAAATTGTAGCTGTTTCGCCTCCGAATGCCGGGATTAAGAGAGGTTGGACGGGGTTGGACGAGATTGAAGAAATCACCGGGAAAAACACGAGAGAAAAACGACTGTAAGTCTCCAGGTTTCTTCTGAGAAATTTCTCTGAAGAGAATTTAAGTGATTGAATCGTTCGAGGAAACGCTTTATTAGGTAAAACTTGTTTTTAACAACTTTTGTCTTTTAAACTTCTGTAATCGGCAAATTTCAATCGAAAACCAGATCCGAAATTTGCCGTACCTGAAATAGTCATAAAAAGGCCATTACTTACGTTCGCAGGTCTCCAGCCGACGTCGCCTAGGGCATTTAAGCCAATGGAGCTTTAAAGCGGCGTCGATTTTCTCTCTCTCTGTCTCTCTCTCTCTCTCTCTCGGTATCGCTTTCTTTGTGCCTTAGTTGCTTGTTTTATGTTACGAGTTTTTTATTAAAATTTCTCCCCTCCTCCCTCGGCTCCTCCGCGACTACTTCCAGCGGCCTTCACAGGTCCTGGTCCTGGCCGAGTTCGTGTTTGACGGATTCGCCTTCGGTGGCCTTCGAGCAGTCGGTGCGCGCGTGTGTGTGTGTGGTAATGAGAGTGTGTGTGTGTGCGTGCGGGCTGAGCCTTTGATACCGTTACTTTATGCCGTTATTTCGTGACGTTACCGCAGGTTACGCCATCACCTTGTACCGTTTTATTACGCCGTTGTGCCTTCACTTCACATTGATTTTCACCACCTCTCCGTCGCCCTCTCCCTCTCCCTCTCCGTCTCCCCCTCACTGTCTGCGCCTCGCTCTCTCGCACGGTTGGGGTCTCGACTCCTCCCTCTTCCTGGCCCTCTCTCTTGCCTCCTGCCCCTGTCTAACTCCACCTCGCGGGCATCCTTTTCTTCCGCGGGCTCGCCCTATTTACATGCGCTCGCCCCGGGTCTGGGGCAATCGGTGCGGGGCGTGGCGGCCCGACGACGGGCGGCACGCGACGCTCCCCGAAGGTCCGTCGGACCGACCCGCCGAAGTCGAGAGGACTCTAATTGCACTCGTCGAGTGCGGGCGAGGGCGGACGAGTGAGTGTGTGGGCAGGTGTGCGTGTGTGCGAGAGTCCTTGTGTGTGTTGGTGATACTCAGACGGCCGTTAATTAACCCAGTTTCTGGCAGCTCCTTCTCTGTTTCCCATTTATTTTCACTTTCAGCCGATTTCCAACGAAAGACTTTCGCTTGGCTCACTTTATTTCGAGTTCTATTTTTATGAACTCATTTAATATTCAATTGGAATATTTTTAATGCTTTATTAGTCTCAATTTATTTATTTTTAATATTTAACAAAATTTTTGAAAGCTTAAAACATTTCGTAATTTCTAATTATTTTGACAAATTTGGAAAATCTATATTTTCAATAATTGATTAGCATATTTTATATTTAAATTTTTTATAGTTGTTTTGTTTTTTTAAATTTTTTTTAATTTATGTACCTTTTCATCAAATATATATCTCTCAATTTGAAATTTTGAAAATTTATGTTATGAAATTTATGCGATTAATCTTTCCTCAACAATTTCAATATTTTTGAAGATAATTATTTTATTTAATTTTTTCACATCTTCTTCTTTTTGTTCATTTTGGTTTCTCTCTTCTTCCTCACACACTTTTATGATATATTTCTGTTAATTTCCACCGATATGTGTTGTTTCGTATTTCCACGATTTTCTCCCCTCTGCCGGTGTTTGTTTGTTTCGGCCGATTTATCGAACTCGACCTCGGCTCGCTCCTTCCCGTTTCGTCTTGCTCTATCTCGCCTCGTCTTGTCTCGTTTCGTTTCGTTTCGTCTTGTTTCGTCGTGCTTCGTTCCGGTTTGTCCCGCTCGGCCGTCCGCTCGCCACGGCTGTCGGAATCGAACTGAGCGTCGGCTCGCGACGGCTTCGTGTTTATTTCGACTTCCGCTCGGGCGCAGACGAGGCCGAGGCCGAAGCCGAAGCTTTCGTGAATGAAAAGCTCCGGCCGTCGGTGGGGACTCCGAAGGATTCGGAGTGAAAGCTCGCGCTCGTTCGCTCTCCCTCCCACGCATCGTATTTTTCCCTCTCTCCCATTCTTCTCCATCTTTCAGCCTCTCTTTTCGTCTCTGTTCTCTCTTCTCCTATCGTCGATGTAGGCGAAAATTGGCGCGTGTTGCTTCTGGTTTTTACTGTAGTTGGCCATCATTGTTGTTGCCATCTCACTGCCGACTATTGTTGTCGTCGCCTGCTATTTCTGCTGCCGCCACTTCCTCCTCCTCCTCCCCATCCTCCTCCTCCCCCATCGTCCGCGCCCGTCGCGCCGTCACTTCCGACAATCGGCGCTTGTCTGATCCTTTAAATCGTGCATTAAGCCAATTAAGCACATGTTGCTGATGTGCCGGTCTCTCTCTCTCCCTCTCTCTGTTTCTCCCACTCTCTGTCGCCCTCTGTCGGTCCCCCGTCGGCCCGCGGTCTGCCGCGATTGTTGCTGTGTCTGCAATTCTGCCGGTCGTCGTCGTCGGCGTTTCTTGACGTCCTGTTGCCGCTGATTAACAGCTTTCCTCCCTCTATCTCCTGGCCGCCATCTCGGTGTCTTCCCTTCTCTATCCCTCTCTGTTCTTCTCTGTCGCCCTCTCCATCGCTGCCGCAGGTCCCTTTCATGGCCGGCGAGCAGCGTGGGTCGATAGCGTCGACCAGGTAATCCTTTTAATGGCCTGACAGGACATCCGACAGCGGCTCCGGTCCTTTGTCTTCCCGCAGCGACTCCGATGTATTGCCTGCAGTAACCGACGACCTCCGCCCACTCTCTCTCCTTCCCCTTCTCTGCCGTTCGCCCTACATTGTTCCTTACACCAGCCATTCATTCACTCACTCTGTCACCCACTCCTCGCCTGCCTCGCTGACTCCTTCAGGTGCTCGTTCGCCGCGGTTGACATCTGATCTGGGCTCTGGGATTTACGCCGGCAACGCATCACGGCCCAGGACGTCGACATCCGCTGGCGTTGGCCCTGCCCTGTCTCTGTCCTTCGCCGGTCGAATCCGGTGGAGCCCCGGCCGGCGCGGCTGGTTTTTCGCAAAGATTTATGCAGAAGCGATGAACTCCCGCGACGGCGACGGCGACGAGGACGGCGCAGGAGACGGACGGATTTCCGGAAGCGGATGTCGTTGGCTTGTTGGGTCGCCGCTGGGAATCGGCGATGGCGACAGTGGGAGACGAGAGTGAGTGAGCAGAGAATTTGGGACAAATGCAAAAGAAGCGAGGCAAGTGAAAAGAGGGGCGAGAAAGAGTGGAGTGTGGAAGGAATGAAGGACTATTCTGAAAAATTCTCAAAATCCCATGTTTCAGATTGACAGAGCCGGATGGGCTGAAGAGTTGAAATATTCCGACAAATTAGCCAAATTCTAAACGATGATGAATTCTTATTTATTGATTCGCCCTCCTGAGATTTCGAGTCATTTTGACTCCTATTTCGAGAGATTCTCACTCAATTGCGCTGGCTGCTGTGACTGGGCCAGGAGTTTTCACTGAAGTATTTGGAGTCTCTCGCTCGCACCTTCGAGCACTCGATGGAAACGTGGCCAAGTGGCCAGTGTTGCCCGGCTCGGGGCTCTCGACTCAGGTCCCTTGTCTTCAGCATGAACAACATTGGTTTCAACAACATTTGCAAATAACAACGGCTGCAGGAACAACAATCGCAAAGCAACAGGAACGATTACAACAACAGCTACGGGGACAACATTTCAAAAACAACAACAACAACAATAACAACAACAACAACAACAATTGTTAACGACGACAACCAGCAATAATGTTTGCGTTTCATTTGAGCTGCCGAATGAGAAGCCACAGGCGTACGTGATTTCATTAACGACCTCACCCACACAAGCCAAGACAGCCCCATACACACGCACACTCACACACACACACACACGCTCACGCTCTCTCTCTATCTCTCTCTTTCTCACTCACACGTACACATGGTGTTTGTTCGTCGTTCGGCGACGACGTCGTTGCGATTATGTTGATTACGCAATAAATAAATTATTTCTCCGGCGAGCCAATCGATGCATTGCCACCATCGATCGACCCCTCTCTCCCTCTTCCTCTCCCTCTCTCTCTGTCCCCCTGTCCTTCCTGCCCCTTGGTTCGGTCCCACTTCGCTCTGCCCTTCTCGGTCCCACCGGGTCTGTCGGTCCCCAGGTCGGAGTTCGCTTCAAAGCTATCGAGGTCTCTCGCAAACAACTCGTGCCGCTGTGTGGGAGTTGGAAGGAAAGAGAGAGGGAGATGAAGAGAGGATTTTAATCGTGTCTGGTAAGCTCGAGTTTTGGCGACGTCGCGAGCCTCCTTTTTGAGGATCGGCAGGTGGTGCTGACGAGAAGTCGAGGTCTTAAAAGGAGTCTCCAAATAGACTCAGAGAAGCCTCAAAGGAACACAAGGAAGGCTCAAATGAAAACAACTAAGCCTCATGGAAATAAAACGAGATCCGAAAGAAATAAAACGAGGCCCAACAGAAGCAAAACCAGGGCCCAAAGACATAAAACGAGGCCCAGGATCTCCTTCGCCGGGCTCTTCCGGCTCCACCTATTCTTCCTTCTCCCTCTCCTCGTGCTTCTCCCCCTCTTCTGTTCTTCTTCCCCAATCTCCTACCTCGCCCTCGTCACATTATGTGCTCTGCCCACCAACGAAACCATAAAACGTTCATTTGGCGCCGACCGAAGGAAGCCTCGCAGGATCGAGGGGCGCCGGAAGGACCCCCGGCAAATGGGATGATGAAGGGATAAAACTTATTTAATTGACTGTTAAACGCGCTGCGAAAGCGCTCAATCACGATCGGCGGCCGAGGGGCGAGGGTGGGCGGATGTGGCCGAGCTCGAGGTTGAGGTCGAGCGAGGTCTTGGCACGAGCGAAACGAGATGAACGGGATGAAACGGGACGCCAAGAGCCGAGGTCGCGGTCGCGGTCGCTGTCGAGGCGTGGCTGAGGCGGAGGCGTCCGGGCGGCGCTTTTATTGCTTAATTAAATGCCGCAGTTTATGAAAATCCGCCTCTCACGCTGTTGCCGACTCCGACCCTGACTCGGACCCGGACCCAGATCCAGACCCGTGGCCAAATTGGACAAGGGGCGTGTTCAGGGGTGGCGACGGTAATTTTTACAAGCCTGAAACTATGCCAGCATTTGTGGTGGCCACTAAAACGAGACACGAGCAACAAAAACAACTCCAGGCCAACAACCGCAGTCGCTAAAGCCATTAACGGAGCGAGGGGTGAGAGGGAGAGGGAGAGAGGCAGGGAGAGAGATGGGGCAAAAGGACGTCAAAATACCTGGGCGGGGCAACAACAACGAAACACAGGGTGAGCTTCGAAAATGTCCACAAGAAACAACATCAGCGGACTACAACAAAGGAAGCAAATCACAATAGCAAAACTACAACAATACACACGAAGACAACAACAATGTGACGGACTGGAACACAACAACAATGTGGCAGACATGGAAACAACAAGAACAACTCTCGAATGATTTCCACCAACGATCGACTCACAAGGGTTGAGGGAGCGACGTCGTCCAGGTTGAGCTCGGCAGAGCGATTCTGAAATCGCCTCCGTGTCTCACGAGCCCGCATTTACAACAACAACAACAACAAAGGCAACAACCAGAACAACATAACAACATAAACAACAACATCACGAACGACCCGCCTGGTCGCCTCAGCGGAGACCACGAGATGAACAGGAAAGCAAGAGAAAAAAATACACAACAAAAAAATCAAGAACAAGCCAACACCAATCTAAGCCGAGAGAGTTGCCACATGTTCGCAAAACAGCACAAAGCCAGACGCACTCGACCGCACCGCGTCGTTTGCTGATGGCATCCCTTTGAGGGTGGACGACGAGGGACGACAGGGAGGAAGGGCGAGGACGAGGACGAGGACGAGGGATGATGATGATGAAGGTGGTGGCGATGATGATGATGGTGATGGTGGCGCTGATGCGGGCGAGGGTGAACAAGAAGAAGAGCGCACCATGAGGTCCTCTGATGGCGAATCAGGTGAGTCAGCGGTTTCCACGGCTCGACCTGAGGACAGAAAGGACGATGGATTGGCTGGCGATGGCGTTGTTGTTGTTGTTGTTATTGGTGTGGATGTTGTTGTTATCGCATTTGTTTTTGTATTATTGTTTAGTTATCATTACAGGCTGAAGGTTGAAAGTTCATCAACTACTATCATCATCAACATCAGCATCAACAGGGA
The DNA here is from genome assembly GCA_947389925.1 of Coelopa pilipes. Taxonomy (NCBI): domain Eukaryota; kingdom Metazoa; phylum Arthropoda; class Insecta; order Diptera; family Coelopidae; genus Coelopa; species Coelopa pilipes. Next base: position 27,965,265 of record OX376699.1, on the reverse strand, counting down.
TCGTTGGGGATTTGCAGGCCATAAATAAATAATTACCACAGCAGCAATAACAATGAGGGCTAGAACAACAACAATAACAACAAAAACAATAAGAACAACAAAAACAACACCAACAACTACGAGAACGACAACGACAATAAGGTTAACAGCAATAAGGAAGAAGGGCGATAAGGACAACAAAAACAACAGTATTAAAGACATAAAGCCAACAACAACAAAGCGAAAGAAAAACACATAGGGAGGGAGGGCGAGTGAGAGAGAGAGAGAGCGATAAGAGGGAGATGGAGCTGGTGGAAAAACCGCCAAGTGACACTTGGAAAAGCATCCCGAGTCCTCGCAACGACACTCCAAAGGACAATTAAGATTTTTGTCAACGACTCCGCCGAAGCCCTCGCGTCATTCATTTTTCATTAAACCTTCATCAGAGGACCGGTGGCGGACCAACGAGGGGCCGGGAGAGGCCGGGGAGGAGCTGGGAAGCCGCTGATGAACTCCGACAGTGGAATCCCTTTAAAATGAAGTGGCGACTGAGAGGCGAGGAGTGAGTGGCGAAGAGCGGAAGGTGGGAGAGCGGAAATTAAGCCCGGAGTCGATGGCGACGCCAAATATTGGAGGTGATCGAGGGCAGGAATGAAGGGAGGGAGGAGGAGGAGGGCGCAATTTTATGGCAGCAAATAAAATCGCATTAAGAGCTCGGCAAGGGCGGAGCGGACGGCGTTTGGGTCAACAGGGCCGACTCCGAGCTCAGTTTTTAAGACGTGAATAATTAATGACTGTTTGCTAGCCACGGTTAGTTCGGTCGGATAAACGCCGGAGATGAAAATATGGCGATGATAGTGGAGAGAGAATGGAGAGGGAAGGCTGGAGAAAGGGATGAATAATAGATTTAATAAAATACAGTGTTTTCAAGGGCAATGGACCAAATTAATTTAATAACACAGACAAACCAAAGTGATGTAAGATTTGTAAATTATTTCCATAAAAATGATTGGCAATTAAACATGTTATAACAGTAGAAATTATTATCACAAATAATTCCTGTTTCTTCGATTTGAAAATCTGTCAGTTGAATTTCGAGTGGAAGCCGAGAGATTTTCCTGAAGTTTTGATAAAGTCTCAAACAATCGAGATAAAGGAAGAAAAATTAAGACCGGACTTGACAAGACAACAACAACAATATCAACAACAACAACTACAACATCATCATCATGAAGAACCCATTGATTTTGACGTCGATAAAGTTTCCTCTGATAAAAATTCCACAAACAAAACAATAACAAAGACTACACAATCACACACACAAACACACACACAAATATATAGCCTTTAGTAGGAGACTATGGAGATTATTGTCCAGGACTTCAATTTACTGTTAATCTGCCTGGGCATCGACATAAATAATTCTCTTAAATAATGCACCGGAGTCGAACCGAGTGTTTTGAATATCGGGTCGAACCCGGCTCGCATGCAAATATCCGGCCTGGGCATTTCAGTAGTTCGAATAACTTGCACCTAACTCGATCCTCACGCCCAGGCCCCCCTCTGGCCCCCTGGCCCTCTGGATTGTTTTGCGGCCCTTTGGCGTCGCAGGCACCGAACGAGGCGAGGGGTTTTTGGTGCGCTCGAAAGGAAAATCAATTAAAATAGCAATTGAAAAGAGATTAGAGAGAGAGAGGCTCCACCCTCAGCCCTTCTCCTCGTCCTCCTCCTCCTCCTCCCTCTTCACCTTCGTCGTCCCTCCTCTGCCTCCCCGAAGTCCATCAAATGTTCCTGCATCCAAGTTAAATGAAGTTTGAAATTTCGGTTTAAATTTCATCGTAGCAGGAGATTTTGCGATGGTTTCACTTTGCGATTTTAAATACACGAATTTTTGATTGAGTTCTCAGACTCAGACACAGCCTTTCTCCATCTGCCTCTCTCTTTCTTTCCAGTGGAGATGTCGAAGCTACACGAGACCTGTTGGTTTAAGAATTTCTGGATATAAGTGGAAAATTATTGGGCAAACCAAAGCTATTGAAATGAATTTAATTAAATTTTGCTTTCAAGTCTATGTTATTGAATCCTCATTTCTTTAAGCTCGCTTTTAATTTATTTTCACTGATTAAATTTCCCCTTTTGAAAATCGTCAAACTAAAATCAAAAACTTTTTTGCCAACCAAAGCCAATTAAAACAAATGCCATGTCATCAATATTTAATTTAATTTAAGTCATTTATTATTACGATGATCTCAAATCGCTCTCCATCTCGTTCGGTTTAAATCGTTTCTCTTTCCGACGTCCTCTCGCTGCCTCGCTGTCTCGCCATCCATCCTTGGCGCCACTTGCATTGTTTGGCTCTTCGCACTCGTCGCCTTCACCTGCCGGCGCCGTCGTCATTCGTCTTCTTTATCGTCCATTAGCGAACCTCCACCGTGCTAATCTCGCCATCTCACTCTCACCCCGCCCGTCTTCCGTCGCTTCCATTGTGTTTAAATTCTCCACGCTCTGCTCAAGCTTTCGCTTTCACCACCCTTCCCCAATCTCTTCTCTCCCCCATTTGTTGCTCCAGTTCGCTCTCTGCTTCTCGTTTCCTCTCTTCATCTGTTGCGGCGCCTGGACTGACTCGAGCATTTCATCTCATCTCTGCTTCTCACCTCCTTCGCCACCCTGCCGCCTTCGCCTGCCATCGCCGCCCGGGTCGTGCGGTCGACGATGCATCCCTGGTTCCGTTCGGTGATTCCCATGCACCAACTCGAGTTAAAAACCCTGCCGGGATCTGCTCGTCTTTACCTGACATACCTGACATCGAGCGCCCTTCGAGAGCAGCCTCGACAAATGGCGTGTGATGGAGAGGCTGCCGGCAGATAGAGAGGGAGAGAGAAGAAGCTGCTGGCGCATTTGAAGCCTTCCCCTCTCCTGGCCTCGATCTGATTCGAACAACTTTAATTAAAGTCCAGACCGAACTCCCTGCATCGCCCATCGTCGGCCGCCCGCCCGTCCGTCCCTTCCTCATTCAATACGGTTCGATTGAAGCCTTCAATCGCCAATGTATGCAAAAACCTTTTACTTCGAAACGCACAAAACTAGACTAGCTGAATTCGAGACGGAAACTTTTAAAGTGTTTCTTTTAAACCTAATTTGGAGGCCCGTTCTTCGAATTATTTGACAATGACCGACTTCTAGTCATTGTTCGCCATGCCTCCGATGCTTCGAAGGCATTTTCTGGACTTTCCTGTGTTTTTGAGTCATCCTGTGTCTGGTCGCTCCACCGACATCCTGCATTACTTCGTTCTTCATCAGCCCTTCGCTCCCTCCTAGCGGCGCCCTGCTTCATTCCTTCCTTCACCCTCCTTCATTTCCTCGCCCTTTTCATTCCTTCGATCTCTTTCACTCCCTCTTTTTCACTCTTCCAACCGCCTCCTTCCTCGTAACCGATCTGTCAACCGCACTTTCAGGCTTGCCTCACTTCCCCCCCTCCGTCCCAGGCTCGTTGGCCAGCAGGTTATTAGAAATCTTTACAGTCTTTGGAGTAATGGCTGAAAGCTGTAGCCAACACACACTCACACACACACACATGCGAAGGGGAAACAGCCGAGCGGTGGCAACGACCACAAAGGAACCATCAAGAAAGGCTTCATGCAAATGGACAGCGAGGACGAACCGAAGCCGGTAAGAAAGGAGGACAGAGAGGAAGTGAGAGAGAGAGACGGCGGGTTGGAGGGATGGGTTGTTGTCGTTGTCGTTGTTGACTGAGGTCTAGTTCTAGTAGTGCCTTTCATAGTTATTGATGTTGTATTGGATTTTACCGATTACTTTGTCCTGGCCTTGTTTTCTATTCCGGGCTTTTTGTTTTGTCGTCTTTTGTTGCTCTGGGAATTTCTGTAGTCTGTTCTTCCTGTCCTTTCTTCCGTTGTCATTTCACTGAAAACAACCTCCGATGGCAAAAAAGCCGAGAATTTCAACCCGATTTTCCCATAAAACTCATCGCAATTCTGAAGTTCACACACAAATTCATCCCCCGAGAGCTTTTCATATGCAAACAGCTTCCTTCACCACATTTGCCCATTTGCACCTCTGTTGCTACTGCTTCCCCCCTCCTCCTCCTCCTCCTCCTCCTCGTCCCCTTCCTCTTGTCCTTGCTTGGCTTCATCAACCTCGTCGTCTTCGCCATTTTCATCCACTCACGGCGCCGTCGACGGCAGCCCAGGGAGGCACCCGAGCCCAAATCGTGTCTGCCGGTCTCCCTCGTCATCTCGATTACCGTCAAAATTCGCTCCCGAGGAGAGGAGGGAACGAGATGGGGGCGGGGTGAAAGGGCCACCCTCGGATTTCCATTGACGAAGTTCGACGAGGTCGGCTTCCAAGGAGTTTCAGAAGGCATTTGAGCAGGTCTTCACGGGGAATCAGAGCCAATGGATCGGAGCCTAATGGCAGGCGAGTGGCGAGGTGGAAGTGAATAGGGAGGGAGAGGGAGAGGGGGCCAGGGAGGAACAGAGGGAGAATGAGCGAGGGAGAGAGAGTGGAAGAGGGCGGGACGCCATCATTAGTGGTGAAGGCAAAGCAGGCTTGAAGGTGAGAATTTATTCGGTCGAGTGACAGGAGGCGGGGAAAACACGACGAATAGTGGAAGTGGAAGGACTTGGCGAGAAAAATATGCAGGTTGTGGTGAGAGGGGGTCGGGAAGGGGAGAGGGGGCGGAGGAATCCAAGGGAATTTCGAATTCCAAGGAACATTTTAGCTGGAACTTTTGACGAATGCCATGCGGTCGGCAGCTGCTGCTCAACTTTAAATCGTTTTCGCAACATTGACAACAAATACAACATCAACGACAGCACAGTCGACCAACAGGACGTTCACAAAAAGAACAAAACAACAACAATTAAAACCACTTAACTAACACAACAACAACACGAACAAGTTAGGGCCACTCAACCACAAATACCTGGGTCCGCAAACAACCGCCGAGAAGCCAACTAATAATGCAATGAACCGCAGAACAAGCCAATGATTTTCCCTGCGCTTTTGTTCCTCTCTCGTTCCCTCCCTCCCTCTCCCTTTTCCTCCCTCTTCTCGTTGGCTCTTCCTCGTGTTTCCTCCTCTTTCCGGTGTCGTAAAGAGAATAAAACGAGCCAGCGGAAGTCGTGCCAATCAAGCTTTTAATAAAAGACAGAAAGTAAAGCAGCGACAACAACAGCAAGGAGAACAAGAGCAACGACAACAACAACAAAAGCAACGATAACAACAACAACAAGAGCAACGACAACACCAACAACATTGGGATGAAGGTACGACAACAACAACACAGCCGTTGGAGGCGGAAGTGTAAATTGTTAAAAATGCAGATGCACGAGTCAAACGGAAGCCAGAGGCCAGGGAGGGAGGCAGACAGACAGGGCGAGGGAGAGAAGGAGAGAGAGAGAGAGTGGGGGAGGGCGGAAGATAGATAGAGAGTGAGAGAGATTGGCGAAAGCTGTGTAAGCAAGGGAGATATATAGAGATGGGGAGAGAGAGCTTGCGGAGAGACGTGATTAAAAGGACATCAATTACAGCACATTTACGTTGTTGTAAATACAACAAAAATAAAACAAAGAAGCATAGGGAACAACAACAATTTGTTTTCACGGCTGCTCTCTTCCACACTCGGCACTTCTCCCTCACACCTTCATACTTTCCATCGCCCTCACCCCTCGCTGTTGACATCAGGAAGCGGAGGCAGCGGGAACGGCGAAAAAACCAACAACAACAGCCGACCACCGATGGCCAACTGCCGCAGAAACTACAACAACACTGGCAACAACAGTGGCAACAACAACAATCACCAGTACAACAACAAAACAAACAGCAAAAATCAACGAGTTCGACCGCATCGAAACAAATTTGTGGGGAGGGAGAGGGAGGTTGAAAGGGTGAGAGAGAGCGATGAAAAACACAAACAAATGAAAAACACACACCACCACCGCCCACCACCACAAGCACAAACAGGCGGTTCCGGCCCGGTCCGCCGACCCGCAGGTGGTTCGCCTGGCGACCGCGACTTCCGGACGCCGATCGGGGCGCGAACAGCGGAGTTCGAAATTCGTGCGACGGCAATTTAGGCCTGTCTGTGTCTGTGTGCGACACATGCCCGTGTATGTGTGGCGCGGCAGTCTCTTGAAATATTTAAAATAATAAATTTGCCATTCGCATTTTGCGGGCACCACGAGCGATCGAAAAAAATGTCCAGCAAAAAACGTGTTCATGCATTAAATAAGAGAAATAAAATAAAAAATAAAAACAATAAAGAATGTATAAGAAAATAATAAAAAAATGCACACAAATTTTATTAAAAATATCATCTGAAAAAAGGAACGAAAAATGCGGAATATTCATTGAATTTTTATTACATATAGGAAAAGTTGGAAACGCCTGCGATGCGGCAGGCGGGCGAGAGGGGAGGGCGGCTCAGAAGGGACAGCAGTAGCAGCCGATGTCGTCGCCGCTGAAGCAGACGCCGCTCGGCGTGCAGAGCATCGTCTGCTTGTGCTGCAGCAGCCGCTGGACGCCCGCCTCGTCCACGTCGAAGCTCTCGAGCATCCAGCGCAGCAGGTCCGCGGGGAACGAGGCGTAGGTGGGGATCGCCTGCAAGTAGAGTGAGAGAGAGGGGGATTTTAAAATGATTGTCATCATTTGGAAAGAAAGAATAAACGACTGAGAGGCATATGATAATTGATAAATTTGCTTAACGCTAAATATGAGAAATAGTAAAAAAGGCAAAACACCGAAATAACAAAATTTGAGAACGAATGAATTAAACATTATTTTTAGTGCCCTCATTTTCCGATGCCAATTAATTAGGTCAGGGCAAGTAATAACAAAAAAGAATAATGTTAGCTCAGCTTGGGCAGATTATCAGAAATAGACTAAGTAAGTGATGAATGAAGAAATAGGAAATGAATATATCATATAAAATAAAGAAAATATTTAAACTAAAATATGAATATGAATAAAATATAAATAAGGAAATAAATTCTTTAGAATAATAGAATATTTAGATATTTATATCTAAATAATCAACAATTTTTAATATTCTCTTGAAGTCGAGGTTAATAAAATGCTTAGCCAAATATTTCAATATTCTCCATCCCCGCAGGTGACGAACCTCGAGGCACTTAAGGACAGCCAGGTTGGCTCAGTCGCCTCGTACACACACACTAAGCGAGGTATCACCACTACGTGCACAGACACACTCGCCGGCGGACAGACGGACAGATTCAGTTCCGGAGACGTCGCTCGATTGGCGTCCGCAATTCATCAGCAGCCAGCGTGCGATGGCTTTTCACACCGCGCCACACACACACTCACACACACGCAGACACAGACACAGAGGGCAGGATCCTGCTCCGTGCTGTCGCTTAATTAACCACACGCACACAGGCAATCAGTCACACTCACACTGGTGCATAAATTTGTAAGTTAACTCGCTCATTGGGCGGCGGAAGCGACGCAGATTTCGATGTAATTTAATTTTATGACTCGAGCTGAGCGCGGATTACAACAACAATAACAACGACAACGACAACACAAACAACATCGTGGCACATCACCAACAACAGGAAGAACAAGAAGAACAACAACAGCAACAACAACGTCACGACCTCCCCGGGCTTAATCAAGAGCTTTGACGCCATCACAGCATCAGCAGGGATCAGAGAGCGAGCGCGCAGGAAGGCAGGGAGTGAGTGAGTGAGAGAGAGCGAGGTGGGGGATGTGGGGCGGCCTAGCACCGGAAGTCGACACATTTGCCAGGAAGCCGCACTCACACACACACCGAACACACTCACGTCGCTACCTGTGACGCTGACAGAGGCGACGAGAGGCGACGGGAGGCGATGGGAGCGGATGAGGGGACGTTGGGGGCGAGAAACGAGGGCGTGGCTCGGCGCCGGCAAACCGGAAGTGGAAACTAGCTGTGAAGGAGGCGAGTGAAGACCCAGCCATTCGTGGAAAAACTCATTTCAATGGCGGAAATTAAGTTTTACATGTTCAATCTTCGGCGCGAGGCAGTGAGTGGGAATTTGTCAAACGCCTGGCGTCCCTTCCGACAAACCCACGGACGCCTCTCGCACACACAAATACACGTCCTCACACTCACACTTACAGGCGCCTCCCGACCACCCGCCATTTGTCAGATTCAAAATTCAAATTCCATTCGAGTTCTCAGCAGAAGGAAATCTCGGAATCGGAAATCGATGGGTGGGGGAAAAAAATAAAAATATGAGTAGAAAAATATTCTTCGCGAGTAATTGAATGGTTTTCGTTTGAAAATGTAGATCAGTTTTATATAAATCACAAATAAAGACGAAAATGTGTTCCAAAAAAAGAAATAAATGAAAATATCAATAAAGGAGATTTTTATTTGCAATATTTTCAGTACATTCCTGCTTTTAAAAAGTTGAATAAAAATGTGGAGGAGAAAAATGTACCAAAAAATATATTTTAATACTTTTCGTATACTTTTATTTGGACGAACAATTAAAAACAAGTGACAGAAAAAACCTGAACACAAATGCTCTGCCATTACGAAGTTTCCGAAAGAAACTTTTTAAGCGCCCTCGACTTCCCGCGTCCTCCTCGTCGTTCCCACTTGCTCACGACTTTCTCACTCTCCCTGACTCACGCTCCCTCCCTGAGTTTCTTCTCGCTCTTGTCATTACTTAATTGTCGTCGTCTTCGTGTCGTCCTCCGCTTGTCGCCTTCTTTCTACTTGTCGTCTTGTCGTCGAACCTCCGTCGCCGTTGTCCGCTTGTTGCGAAGAAATCTGAGAGAAAAAGTTCCTTAAAACTAGTCGCCAACTAATTATGATTACGAGTCGACGTAATTGAAAGTTTTCCGGAGGAATTGCTTCGGTCCCCGTCTCTCTCGTCGCCCCTCGCCCTCGCTCTGTCGCTTCCTTCGTCCAAACTCTGTATCTCGATCGTGTTTTTCGCCCTCTCTCCATTCCGGTGTCGCATTTTTTTGAAATCCTTCCTCCTCGCTACCTCGTTTTCGCCCCTCTTTCGCTCTTCCCATCCCATTTTCTCACTCTCGCTTTCCCATTCTTCTCCTTTTCTCTTGCTTCTGCATCACTCCTTCTCCTCCTCTTGGAATTTTTTCCAATCTGTGTCCATCTCACCTGCTCCATCTCCCTCTCTTACCCTCCCTGCTCTCTTACTCCATGTCTCCCTCTGCTTCTCTATACATTTTCCTCCCTTTCTCCGTATTTTCCCCTCCTTCCCTCGACCAACCTGTCGAATGCAGAGTCATCCGTTGTCATGGCCACCTTCAATTAGTCGCCAAGGCGAACACGAAACCAGCAGCAAAATTGCTTTCTTCGGAGTTTAAACACTTTACATGTACATATATACAACGAAGCATTTATTTACTTCAGAAGGACAGAAAGATCGACAGACATGGCTTAATCGACTGTGGAGTAGACGCTGATCAGGAACATCGTCCATACCTACCTGCAGGGTACAAAAAGACAAATCACACCAATTACAACTGAAGCAAAGCCGAGGACATCATTGTTTTTTTCTTTTTCTTGCTTTCAATAAAAACAACTGCTAGTGAAGCAACAACGACAAAAGCGAGCAACAAAAACTATTCCTGAAACTACATCAATACAGAAAACGCCATCAAAGAAAGGCGGAAGAGAAAGGAAGAAAACAAGGTGGTGAAAGAAGTCGAATAAAACTATTGTGAACGAACGAACTGAAGACTACGGGATGCGAGGGGCGAGCAGAGGGAGGGTGAAGAGGGGGGAAGAGGGGTGTGGGGATGAGGGGGCTGGTGGTGGCAGGTGGAAGGAGGCACCAGGAGCGCCGTTCAAGTGGCGCCGCTTGCAAATTACGCACTTACTTTGGTGAAAATTTCCACAAATAGATTCCGCTTGTTTCTGTTTCTGTCCCGGCCCTGGTCATTGACGGATGGTGCAGAACGGACGAACGGGGGGCGATGGAAGGGGTGAGTGAAGAGTTTTCCTAAACGAACTCTAATTAAATGCTGTTTGTTGTTTTCACTGCTCTTGTGTTTAATTTTTGAATATTTACTGAATACAATTTAATCAAATTACACAGTTTCCTTTCCGGTGAAAGAGGCGTAGCAAAGGAATAGTTAAAAAAAAATATATAAAAATACAAACAAGACAAGATAAAAACTCAAACAATCGTAGGGAATATTAAAAGCGAGAAGTGAAGAAATTAATTCCGAGAAATTAAGACGACAACATAATTGGGGAGGAAAACGAAGAAAACACAACTGACAAAGCGAGCGGGGAGGGAGAGGGAAAAAAGGGAGGACGGACCAAGAGACAAATTAGTGAAAAAAAATTCGAAAAAATTCTCCCTCGTCAGGGTCAGGTTGCTGACGAGGGAGAACAGGCCCCGAATTATGCCGGCCGCCCCTGAACTCAGAGCCAGAGAAGGACGCGGAGCCAGAGTCGGAGCCGAAGAACCCAGGGCCATGATTTATCTGAGGCTCCTCAGAAAACGCCTTGACTTAATTAGAAAATCATAAAACGCTCGGCGCGCCAGGACGCGGCCGAGGCCGAGGGCGGCGGCGTGGGCGAACTCGGGCGTCGTCCAAAGATGGCGATGGCGATGGCGGTGGCGAGTCCTCAACCTTGTCGTCGCCATCTCCAACGTCTCCATCATTGTCGGAAACCACCTCGTAGTCGCTGCCTCGTCCTCCTCATTCTCCTCCCACTTGTCCACCTTCTTCTCCTCCTCGTCGTCGTCCTACTACTCATCATCTGCTTCATGTTCCTCGCCTTCCCGACACCTTTCTTCGCATTCTTCGCATTCTTTCCTTATTCTGTTTACGCTGACACTTCGTCGGCTCCTCGTCCTCGGCGCCTCCCCACCAGCCTCATGAGCCGCCCTCGTCCGACGTTAATCCCCTCCCGCCCTTGGATTTCATTCCTGTCCTTAGTCTGGATCCTCCGTGTGCCGCCGTCACTCTCTGGAGATGACGAGCAACAACAAGGTGAACAACAACAACAATAATTGCCAGAGTAGCAAACGATGACAACAAGAACAACAACAACCATAACTGAACGATGAAAATGAAGATGAAGAGAAAACACTCGCTATCTTAATTGCGAAAAGTGTCAAAAATATTTCGTACAACGCAAAATGGCGCCGACATCCGGCCGCGGCCGGAAGCCGAAGTCGAAGCAGATCGTAATTTATGAATTTCGATGTGTGGAGAGGGACCTCGATGGCAGAGAAGAGGGAGGGAGGGAGAGAGATACATGAGAGCTGGAAACGTGACGAACGAGAGAGAAATAAAGGAATGTCTGCGAGTGAAAGCGGAGGCGTTGGAAGGAAAGGGAAGTTGAGAAACATCGACTTATGCGTATGAGAAAGAAGCGGGAAGAAGAGGAAGGAGTGGAAGAGGTGGAGAGAAGAGGGAGAAAACAATGGGAGAAGGAGAAGAAGACGAAGTCCAGCGATGACAGAAAAAGGACACGAGACGAGGAGACTGAAAAGTGATTGAAAGGACTAAAAAGGGCTTTCAAGGGTGGTTTTGAAAAGATAAGAGGAAGGAAAAGGAGAACGCGAAATTCCAAGCTGAAGAGGATGAGCTGGAGAGGCGGAGATGTAAGAAAGTGGACTGACAGGAAGGTGTGAGCGAGAGGGGAACGAAGTGAGGGACGGGAGCGAACCACAAGGAGCAAACTCGAGACTGGTTTCACCAGGGAGCTGAGATTAAAAGGCGTGACGTAACAGGATTTTATCGCACGCACACCCAGCCACAAAGCACACACACACAAGCTCACTCACACGCACACACGCCTGCCGAGTTATTCCCCTATTAGCGCGCAGCCACCGCCGACACAGGGTGTCATTAAAAAATTATAGCAATCTTAATTTTCGCCAGAGGCAGCTCCAGCAATTACAACAACCATTACAACCAAAATACACCAGCAACAAGAACAACAATAACAGCAGCCGTAAGAACTACAACAACAAATTTAACCATGACTACGCTGTTATGAAAAATTCAAACACCAGCGATGAGATTCAGACCAACAGCAACAAGCAACGATATCAACGACAACAACAACAAGGATAAATATTAAAAGCAATAATAAGATGTTGAACAACGGGACCGCAACCGAAAACCACAATAACAAAAACAAAATTAAGAAAATAAAATTTGAAAGCAACAACAACAACTACAGAAAAACGCGTTAAACAACAACAACAATGAGAACTTGGACAAAATACAATGAAAAGAACATTAACAAATCAACAACAACAACAACAGAGACAACAGCAATAACAACAAGAGTCAAAAGAACAACAACAATAAAAATCACAACAGCAATAACCACAACAACAACAATAATAACAACAATAACGACAACAACAACAACAACAAAGACAGCAACAAGAATTGTTGAAAGTTCCAGGAAGCGAAAATCATAAAAAGCCGGAAATTGAGACGAGAGAACGAGAGAGAGAAGCGCCAAAAGCGGGACCGAGAGAGAACGAAAGAGATAGAGATAGAGAAAGAGCGAAAGAGCAAGGGAGTGGTGCAAGGGGAGGAGTAAGAAGGAGTACGAGAGTGAGAAGGAGTGGGACGAAAACGATATAAAAATTCATGGCGCCATTAAACATTTTCACCGCCTTCCGTAGGTTGTTGCTGTGTTGGTATTGTTGTTGTTATTGTTGTTGTTGTTATTGTCGTTGCAATGGATGACGATGTTGTTGTAGCTGTCGTTGATGGCGCTGTGCTGGTGTTTATTGTTGTTATGATTAAAGTAGCCTAAAATTCGGCCTGAGAAAAGAGTTTCATCAACGGAAGGGTGGCGAAAGACGAACGACAAGGAAAATAGGCGGATGGCGAGAAAATGAGAAAGAGGGAAAGATGCGAAGGAGGAGAAACATGACAATTAGGAGAAAAGAGGGAAGTAGGGAATGAAGAACGAAGCAACGAAACAGGAGAATGGAATGACAAGTGAACGAAATTCCAGATCCGGAGAATGAAACTGGCTCGTAATTCACATCAACAAAGATTAAGTGAATTCATCTATTTAAGGAAATAGAGAGGGAGAAGGGAGAAAATAAATGAGAGAATGGGAATGAGAGAGAGAAAAGGAGTGAAATATAGAAAAGGAGAGCGGGAAAGGCTGAGCGCGGCATACAAAATTATGGAAAAAAGAAGACAAAAGGGAAAATGATATTTTGGACAACGAAATATAGAACAGAACAGAGAAAAAAATACTAAAAAAAAATGAAAAAAATTGAAAAAAGGATTGAAGAAAGTGGAAAAAATATGTGAAAAACAGTGCAAAACATGAGTAGGAGAAAAATGTGGGAATTTAGAAAATATGAGATGGAGATGGAAGGCAGACGATTTTTCAACACGAACCGACGTCAGCAGCTGCCAGAGAGGTTGAAAAAAAACCACATGCAACCGGAGATTGAAGAAGAAGGAGAAGAAGAAGAAGACGGTTGCATGGTGGAAGAAGGAGGGGTGGCAAGGGAGGGAGGGTAAGACGGGGAGGCGGAAAAGATTTAGGTTGTGGAAAAACGCGAATGTTGAAATTTGACGAAAGTGCGAAAACATCCAAAATATTTGCGGATATGGAGAAGGGGGAAGGGAAAGTGAGAGGGAGTGAAGGACAGGGCAGAAGAGAGACAAAGAATGGCAGCTGGAGGAAATAATGGAAGCGATAGAAGATGGTGCGAACGAGATGGAGCTGTTTTTCCTCCTCCTCGAGCAATGTTGCAGTTCCCGATTATGTTGTTTTTGTTGTTGTTGTTCTTCTTCTTTCTCCCATACTCCTTCTGGTCATGTTCTTTTTGATCCCTTGCTGTTCCTGTTGATCTTTTCTGGAGACTTTTTTGAGACTTTCTGGAGACTTTTTTGAGACTTTTTTGAGACTTTTTTGAGTCTTCCTCGCATTCTTCTCTCTCTTTCGCTCTCGCTCTGGGTCGTTGAGATTGAGTGAAAAATCATCAGCTTTTGCTGCATGCTTTTAGGAGGCTGGGTACAGTGGGTGATTTGTTGCCAAGTGGTACAGTGGGACCAATGGGACCGAACGAACGACCGACTTCATGAAAATGAAAACGAATGTTTTCGTGGAATTTCAGTGAATCTTTCATTTTCCTAAAATTCAGTTTCTATTCCACTCAACATTTAAATGAAAATCGTCCTTTATTGAGCCCACTGTGTTTGATCCACAGTGCTTGCAGCTCGTAATGAGCAAAAATAAATGGCATACAAAATAAAAAAAAAGAAAAAATAAAAATATATAAAAACGAGAAACATAATTATAAGACAAAGAGAATTAAAAAATACATATAAAACAATTACAACAACACCAATACAGTACTAAAAACCAACAACAACAGCAACCTGCATCATCGCCTATGTATGTGTGTGTGTGGAAAGAAATCTGAATGAGGAAACATCGTCGAAAAGTGCGAGCGAAAAGGAGTGGGTGAGACGGAAAGGAGTGGGTGAAGAGGGAGGAGGAGAGGGGAGGCGACTGCTGAGGATGTGGAGTGGGGGGGGGGGGGTTGGAGTTGCGTCCTGGGGTTGGTTTCGAGGGTTGTTGAAGAGCGAGAATATTCGCCAAAGTGAAAAATTCATCTGCAGGAGAGGCAATAAATTCCGAGCCATGTTTTCATACAATGTTGTTGTCGGTGGACTTGTTGTTTTTGTAGTCGTTGATGTTGGTGTTTTCGTTGGGTTTTTGTTGTTGTTGTTGTCGATGTTGTTCGCCTTTGCTGCTGATGTATTTGTTGTTTAGGTTAATAACGTTGTTGTTCTTCCTGCTGCTTTTCTTGTTGTTTGAGTCGTCAACGTGGTTTTTGGTTGACTTGTTGTTCTTGTTCTTGTTGTTGTTCTTGTGTTTGGTATTTTGGTCTTGTTTCGTTTGGTTTTTTGTGCTTTTTCGTGTCTTTTCGGTGCGTGGTCCTGCAATTTCGAAGCTGCAAAGATTGGGGTTTGCAGCGGAACCGAAAATGGAGAGCTGGAGGGCAGAGAACTTGATAAATGGCGAAGACGAGGGAGCCAGGGCGAGGAGGACGAAGAGGTGGCGGCGAGGGGAGAGTGAGAAGAAGAAGAAGAAGAAGAAGAAGAAGAAGAAGAAGTGGGGGAACGTGATCCATTCACGAAGCGATTGCATTTAAAAGGATCCTCCAGGGAGACGTCGATGAAGCAGCTCCAGGGACGAGGAATAGATGGAGTGAAAGCGAGAACGGTGAGGGAGAGGGGAGAGGGGAGAGGGAAGGGAAAGCAGAGGGGGATGAGGAGGGGGGATGGAGGCAAAGCGAGCAGAAGCAGGTGATGAGAACGAGGCAGTCGTTTGGGAGAAGCCGGAGATTTGGGAGTAAATGGAAAGGGATGTGGATCGAGGAAACGCGGTTCACAGCGGGGGCGAGGGGTGTCGGCAGGAGAGGGAGAGAGAGAGAGGAAGATGAGGGATGTAGTGAAGGAGTGAAAGAGAGAAAAAAGTGAGATGGTTAAGAAGAAGATAATCCCAAGCGCAGACATCGCTTCGAACGAGTCGAGACCCCTTTCGTTGCCACTTCACCACATCGTTTGTCCTGCTTCTCACCATCCTTCTTCTCCCCTCCTTCTCTACCCATCCCTCACCCACTCTCCCCCTGTCTCTCCTCGCCTCAGCCCGCCAGGATAAGACTCGGCAACGCCCCCCGACCCCAAGAGGGAATCGAGTGTCGGGAACTTCAAGAGCGAATTCCTCGACACAACCGCCCGGAGCGAAAGGAGACGGCCAGGAAGAGACGGAGAGAGAGGGAGAGGGAGATTGAGATTGAGATTGGGAGAGTGAGAGAGGGGCTTAGAGAGAGATGGGGCTAATGAATACCGAATTAATCCCAAGGACGACGTCGCGAGGCGGAGTCGCGGATCAAAAATGCAAAATGCTGCGACGTTTCAATTAAAGGCGAATGAGGCGAAGCCAACAACAACACCAAGAACAGCAACAAGCATAACACAACACCAACAACAACAACAACACAAATAACAAGAAGAATAAGAAGAAGAAGGAGAACAACGGCCTCCTCGATGGCTCAAGCACTTGCCAAGGATAATGAATGCAGAAGTAACGACTTAAGGACATTCAGCAACATTCCGAGCACCGTGTGCGAGACACAGATATGGCGGAGAGGGGGTAGGGGTGGCAAGGGGAGAGGGAGTGGGGAAGGGGGAGAGAGGGATGGACGACGGCGGCTCGCCTCGAGTTCATTGGGAGCCAAATTAACACTCAACTGGGAGCTCGTTGGCGGAGCAGAGAGGAAGGAAGGGAGTGGAATGGAAGGAGAAGGGGAGGTGAAGAAGGGAAGGGAAGAAGGAAGAAGGAAGAAGGAGGGAAGAGGAGCATGGAAGTCAAACCCGAAGAAGAGGTTGGTTGACTGGTTGAGAGCAAAAGGAAGAGAAGAAAATTATCCACGCCAAGAGCTGCTGGTGTTGGTGTCAGCAGGAGAAGGCGAAGAGGAAGAAGGAGTGGATGGGGAGGGGGAAGGAGGAAGGAGGAAGAGAAAATGCCCCGGACTACAAATTTTCTCTAGACGAAGCTCGGAGCAGGAGGAGGCGATTCCAAATCGCCGGCAATTCCTTCGCCTCCCTGGGGACCACAGCATTTTTTCCCCGAGCCTCTCATAATTTTCCCAACGACCTGAATTCAACAAGGATTCATCGACACGCATCTCTCCCCCCTCCTTCCCCACTTCGCCTCGCCTCCTCCTGGTCACGGACGCCAGCAGCCAGTCGCCGAATCTTCCTCTAAATTCGGACGACCTCAGCCGACGAGGTCGCCTTTGAAGGAGTCCGAGGCCTCCCTTCATTTGCCGCGCCTCGGAATCTTTTAACAACCTTGTTCACCCGCCTCCCCCCCCCCTAGAGTCCACCCCTCCCCCTGGAGAGTCCTCGGCGGCTTCCCTTGGCCTCCGCCTCTCCTCGAGTTAACGCCCGAATCTCGGGAACTGGGGGATTTCAAGCGAAATCCCCTGATTATCCCGAGAAGCCCCGGTTCGCGCCCTCCTGCCAACGACGAGCCGCCGTCCACGGCCTCGTTCTCGTCTTCGTCTTCGCCTTCGTCTTCGCCCTCGACCCCTCGACGCGACCACGGCTTGGCCCCAACGACACCTTTGGCCCTCTCAAAAGCGAGGGCGAGTGCCAGGGATATTGAGTGCGAGTGAGACGGAGGACGGGGGGGGGGGGTTAGGTGTGGCGAACTCCGTGGCTCCACTCCGGAGTCCGGACATTCATTACAAAGAAATTGCTTGTCGCAAAGTTTTGCATACAACGAACATGATTCTAATGAAAAAGCACAGAATAAAATTTAAGGGAAACGCGCCAAAGAGCGACAAAAACAAGCGGAACAACAACAAGCAGTACAGCTACAACAACGACTAGAGTATGAAAACAAAATGAGAAGCAAGAACAGAAAAGCAAAAACAGAAGAACAGCAACAGTAGAGAAGCGAGAAAATCGCCAGCGAAACAAAAGGAATGCAATCAGCGATTCTGTCCTGCCCTGTCGGTCGAGGTCCTTGTTAAGGATAACAAGTAACATATTTAAATTGTTGTTGTTGTTGTCGAAATTCGTTGGCGACTTTTGTTTCGTTGTTGTTGTTGTTGCTGGCCTCCGCCCTGTCGCTGTTATTAATGGGAATGGGAAGAAGGAAATGAGAATGGGAAGAAGGAAATGAGAATGGGGCGTAAATGGGGATGGGGAGAAAATTAAAATCAGCGAAATAAAGTGGCACGAAATTTAACTTTAATTTTTAATTTTTTGTTTTTCAAATTTTGTTTTTTTTCTTGGTTCCGCTAAGGCCAGTGGGTTCATCTCATTAAATATGCTTCCGGTTTCAATTCTTCGAGTCCGTCTTTTCTCTTACTCTTCCGTTCCCTTTACTTTCCCACACTTCTTGGACGTCCTTTTCTCTAATTTCCGTCGGCGCGTCTCACGCTCTCCCACTCTCCAATGCCCTCCTCTCCTCTGCTCTCCTCCTCCTTATACGTCTATTTTCATTCCTATTTCTTTTCTCTATTCTTCGGCATGAATTGTCGACTCCTCTGACGAAACCTCCTCCTCTGGTCCTGCGTCTGCTCGAGCTCTTCCCTCTGCTCCATCCACTCCTTGTTCTCCAAGTGTTTCTTCTCTTCAGCTCATGCTCTTCCTTCCCACTCTGGCTTCCCTCTTCGTCCTTGTCCACTCGACATCCTCTGCTCTCAAGTGGTTTTCCTTGGCTACAGAGCGAGAAGCGGGCGGAATGAAAGGAGAGGGAGAGGGGGAGGGGGAGAAAACTGAAAAAAGAAGAACGAGGAGAAAGGGAGAGGAAGTGGTGGAAGCGGAGGACGCGAAAGAATCTGCTCGAGTGGCGAAACATGACTAATTCCGGCTCTCGGTTTGACGCCGAGTGGTCACGTGATATGTAACGGAAGTGCTCTCTCTTGCCCTTTCCCTGTCCCTCGACTCTCCTACTCCATCTCCACATCTATTTCCATCACAAAGAGGGCGAGAGAGAAGGGAGATTCTTTTGTTCCGCGGAGATTTATGCGAGTTTTCGAGATTTCCTTTTCGCTCTTTGGACTTTCTTTCCCCTTGTCCTCGTGCCCTGCGCCCTTCGATCCGATTTGCTCTGTGCCTAGATTGCTCCAAATGCCGACAACTTATTTGCGACTGACCTCCACCCTCCCTCTCCCCACCATCCGCCGCCACCTCGACCCAGCTCCGCGCCCGGGGTCCTCGAGAATCGCGTTTGATCTCAGGCCGTTCCAAGGATTTGGTTTTGATTAAGTTTGGTCAATTACGTGTAAATTTTAGTTCAAGTGGCCAAACTTCAATTAATGATAATTTGTTTATTTTTAATCAATTTCAATGAATTGCTCATATTTCACGTTATTTTTGAGTTTCGTTTTATTTGAATTTATTCATTCTTTTGTGTTATATTATTATTATTTTATTTTGTTTTGTTTCATTTATCTTTCCTGTTTTATGCTGGACTCAATTTTGAATTTTTTCCACATCTTTTTATATCATTACAATTAGTTTTCTGTTATTATTTATAGTATTATATGATGTGTTAAATATTTAATAACACTTTAAGCATTACCAATTTATTTAGTTTTTAAATATTTTGTTAAAATATGTACTTACGATAGTAATAATGTTATTGTTATTGTAAATCTAATATTAAAAAAAATAAAAGAAAACCTAAATATGAAAATCTATCCAATATTATTAATTTTATTATTATATTGCTTTTTTTTCAATTGAATTATATTTTGTGTAATTGAGTTATAAACGAATAAGTATTTTTAATATTATTTATGTTCATTCAATAATGCATTTAAATAATATTCGCTCTCAGTTCTACTTCAAGGTTTCCAATACCAAATTTTAACTGAATACTTAAACTATTTATCTATTCCATCCTCTCGGCTTCCACTCACCTCAAACTCCTGCAACTGCCTGGAGCTCGGCCGCTCCTGGGACCCGGCGAAGCGAGGACTCGACTGGTAGTCGGCGTGCGAGCTGTTGGCGTCCAGGGCCTGGGCCAATTGGTAGAAGATGAACGAGCTGCGTGCTGGAAGCAAGGGGCAAGGTTAATTCAGTAAAAGTACATTGAATTCTTCCATCGAATATTTTTTAATCGCCATTCGAACTCTCTCTAATTCACCAGAGAATCATCTACGTGGATTATTTGGGGAAATCTACTCGAAAGATTTCGGTACCCTTCGAAACAGCCTTTGAAAGGCCTTCAAACCCTTTCTGGCCTTCCCAACCCTCCATTTTACGACCTTCCGAGCACTCTTTGTCGATGCTTGGAATTAATCCATTCACAACACTTGCCCTCATTCATTCTTTTCGTGCAATTTTCCTTGTACTTATTTATTAATTTCTTATTTTCGTATTTAGTCTTCCTACATTTATTTTTCTTGCATTTGTTTTTATTGCAATAATTGTTTCATTTATTTCCTCGTATTTATTTTTCTTTCATTTATTATTTTTTCATATGTTTTTACCCTGTATTCGTTTTTGTAGTATTTTTATAGTATTGTTTGTATTTTTCTCTTATTTTTAGTTCCCTGTAGTCACTTTCGTTGTGTTTATCTCTCCTTATTTCCTTTGCCTTCACTTATTTGCTCTTGTTTTATTCATTTTGCTTGTTCTCTTGATGGGGTTCATGTGTGATAAATATTTTCGTAGTAGTTGTTGTTGTTGCTTCCGCTGTATTCCCTGTGATTGCCTCAATTTATCCGTTGTCATCTCCATTTCCCCTGCTCCTCCTCCTCCTTCTCCTCTTTCCGACTCATCTGCTTTCCCTTTCTGCTCCTCCCCTGGGGCCCTCTGACGAATTTCTGTCGATACCAATAACGATATCCAAATAGTAGGCAGCAACAACAAGGACAACAACAGCAGCGGCCACATGAACTAATACAACAATAACAAGGATAACAACAACAACAACTACAACAACTGGCAGCAACAACGAATGAACGAACGGAAGCTGCATTAAATAATGAAGATGGTGTCGATTATGGCCGCCGGAAATGAATACAATTTGGCAGCAAACGAGATGATGAGCAGGAGCCGAGGAGGAAACCCAGAGCAGAGTGGGGAGGGGAGGGAAGCAGGGGGGACGGAAGGGAGAAGGGAGGGACGGGCACAGAAGGGCTGGAGAATCAAATCGAGTGCTTGGTGTCGAAGGAAAACGGGAAACGAAAATCAATTTGCTCTCGACTCCCGACCACGCCCCTCTCCTCTGCCCACGGGCCAAAAGTGCTGTGTTCTTCTTCTTCTTCTTCTTCTTCTTCTTCTTCTTCTTCTTTTTTGTCTCTTTGTTGTTGTTGTTGTTTTGGTTCTTTTTGTTGCCCTTGTAGCTGTCATGTTCAATCAATAGACTTGCGACGAGTTCAATAACAACAACAACAACCATGGCAAAAAGGCAACTACTATACAATAACAACTACTATAACAACAACAACCATAACAACTGCTATTACAACAAGAACAACATTTACTACAAGTGGAATAATATTGAGCAGAAAAGAACCCGAAAGCAATTGCACAGCAGGAATTTCTTTAACAGCCACGATGACTTCAAAAGCACCGATAACAAGGAACGCAAGTGCAGAAACAACAACAGAAATAGCAACAAAACCCTAACAGAAACAACGACAAAAATAATAACAAGAGTAAAAACAAAACCAATCCACAAACGCAAAAAACATGAACTACTTGGCTTTGATGGAGATTCTTTTAAGCCTCGATCCACTCGAGGGCTTCCGGCGGTTCATATGTTAAGTAGTTGTTGTGGTAGCTGGTGTTGAAGTTCTTGTTAGTGTAGTAATTTTAGTTGTTGTTGTAATGGTTATACTTGTGCTTGAGGTCTTAGTTATAGTTGTTGTTGCTGTTGTTGTGGTAAATGTTATTTTGGAATACAGGAATTTTTCTTGGTAGAGAGCTGTGTTTCATATATTGTGGTTGTTCATTTCTTCTTCTTCTCCTCCTCCTTTGCGTCTTTTCCTTCACCCCTTTCCTCTACCTTTTCTTACTCGTCTCCTTCTAGTTGCCTCTATATGGATTGTTTAAAGGTTTTTCTCTTCCCCTGTTGATTTGACCTCATGTTTCTGAATGAATACAGCATTCTTGTATTGTATTTATTTCCCTGTTGTAACTGTTGTTGTAGTTGTTTGTAATATTTGTTGTTGCTATTGTCTTTATCTCTTTATAATTGTTGTTATTGCTGACGTGCTTTTGCTGATTTTTATTGCGATCTTCCTGCTTGGCAACAGATGATAAGATGTTGTTTTTCTTGTTGCTTTCTCAGCTGTTGACCAACATCACATAAGCAGGCCGACTGGTGTTGTAATTGTTGTTGCTTATTTCTGCTGCCATTGCCAAGGCCCAGAAGGGTCAAAGGTCGCCTGACGTCGGAAAAGTGGACTGAGAGCTCGGACCTGAGGCGGCCTCCTCAAGGACGACGGAATCGAGGACGATGTCTTGTCGATTTGATTTGATGAAAATAGTTTTTTGAAAAATCGATGTGAATTTTCCACTTTGTTTTTCCATAATCTCAAATTTTCCATGCATTTTGGCGAACGGTTTTCGATGAATTGAGAGGTTTTTGAAAAAATATTTTAAATTAAAGGATTTTGCAGTGAATTTTCGGCTCCATCTGATTTTTCCACAGCTCGTCATGAGCTCGACCGACATCCGCGACCTGGCCATGACCCCAAGCCACGCGAGCCGAATGGAAAATAACCCAGTTTTCCACCTGGTTTTTCCCTTTTCCACCTCTGCTGGTGTTGATTTTCTGCACGTTTTTGTTGCTCTTCTCGTTGTTGTCATTGCTCTTCTTGCCGTTGTTGCTCTCCGTTTCCCAGTTGTTGTTGTTGCTTCCATGGCCTTCACGGCGAACTCACATTTTAATGACTGACGCCGGAGCGTTGCCACCTCTTTAATGATGTCACAACTTGACAGCGATGTCGACGATGTCGAGCGAGAAAAGACGGAAGACGACGACGGACGCAAACGGAAAAGGAAAGGGAAAGGGAGAAGAAAACTAAAATAAACAGCTCGAGAGGCGGCGGCGGCGGCGGCGACGATGACGACAAATTGTGGCAACAACAACAAATGCAGTTGAGTGGAATGAGAGCGGATGTGTTCTTGGCAACAACAACAACAACAAGAAGAAGAAGAACGACAAACACATTTAACAGCATAATAACAAAATCCACAACAAGAACAACAACATCAAATAGTTACAACAGCTAGAAAAAGCAACTGCATTGGAGCAACAACAACACGGAGAATCTACAAAGAGCAGCGACAGAGTATCGTGTGACAAGCAACAACAACAACAAGAAGAAGAACAACAACAACAGAAAACCTTCACAATATCAAAACGCAAACGTTTCTGCACTTCAGAAGGCAGCTACAACAATAACAAACAACAGCCACAGCAACAACAACCACTAAAACAACAACAATAGAAACTACTACTGCAACAACAGCAACAACAACAACAACAATAACAAATACTGCTACTACTTCGACCAAAGCAACAACCAAAGACTTCTACAACAACAGAGCTCGAGACTCGTTCTATCACAGCAACAAATTCAACAACAAAATATTGCAACAACAAACGTCAACACGTGACTGCGGCTTGTCACAGCTGATGGATGTTGTTGTTGTTGTTTTTACTTGTGTGTGTTGTGTTGTTTGTGTGAAGGAATGTGTTTGAAATTGTTGAGGAAATATTTGTTGTGCTAGTTGTTGTTGTTGTTGATGTTGTTGTTGTTATTATTATGGCTTTTATTTCTATGATCGCATTTGTTATTGTTGTTTTTTGTGTTGCTGTTTTTGTTGTTGTTGTTATTGTGGTTGCTATTTTTGCTACTTTCGAAGTTGCTGTCGTTGTTGCTGCTTGTTGTTGTAACGTTTGTGGCTCTCCTTGTCGCTGTTGTTGTTGTTGTCTCTCTTGTCGTTCCGCCCGTTGTTGCGATTTAAGATGCAGAAAAACTCGGAACGAACTCAAGTGAGCGCAAAAATAAAAATCTCGAACTCGAGCGAGCATCGCCTTGTGTCGGGCACCGCGGCGTATGAGTGACATTTGGAGAGCTGCGTGAAAGGCGCCAAAGGAGAGAGAGTGAGAGAGCGAGAGAGAGGGAAAATGTTGACATCGTGAAAGTTGGCTGCATTGAGTGAGAAGCAGTTGAAAAGTTCTCCGAGGCAATTTTTCTCTGGGATTCAAGAAAAAACCACTTGGGAACTTCTCCTTTTAACACACGCCGAAATCATTTAAATAAACGAAACAAATTTGAAATAAACGAAAAAATACACAAATTAACGTTTCTCATATTTTCCTTCTCAGTCCCTTACTTTACTCAGTCCTGGACTTTAAAATAAGTTCAGCACTTCTCACATTTCAGTATTTGAAATTGATGCAAAATTTCATCAATTTCCAATTTCAGTAAAATTCCTTTTCCCCTCACTCACCTTCCTCCGGCACCGCCTCGATCACCAGCTGGCCCGGGGTCTTCTCGGCCGCCTCCTGCGAGTCCTGTGGCAACGGCGCGGCCTGGGGACCGAGACTCGCCTCGACGACGCCCGCCCGGACGCAGAGCAGCGCGGCGACGAGGAGCGCGAGACGCGACTGCAGGACCCGACGACGCATGGTGCGAGCTGCAAAACGAACGAACGGTAGAGAGAGATAGAGTGGAGAGTGGAGAAGATTTGAAATAGAGCTGTTTTGTTTACGGCCCCAGGAATCCGCGAATCGAGTCGTCGATATTCGAAGCGAAGTGACTTCCGATCTGGAAATTCAAACCATGGAAACCAGGTGGAACCCATGAAATTCAGACATCAGTTTGAAGCAGAGAATTTGAAACCATGAATTTGAGACCACGAATTTGAGGCCATGAATTGAAAGTTATGAATTTGAGGCCATGGGTTGGCACCCAAGATTTTGAAACCATAAATCAGAAACCATGAATTTGTACTATGATTTTGAAGCTATGAATTCGCACTATGAATTGGGACCATGAATTTGAGACCATGAATCAGAATTAATGAATTTGCGAACATAACTTGAATACCGTAAAACCGGGAATTGGAGAGCATGATTTTGTACCGAAATTGAAGAACTAAATCGATACAAATTTTGAATCACGATTTGTAATCCTATAATTTGAAGCCTGAAGCTGAAATCCTTGAAACCAACGGCTTCTCTGCTGCCCCGGCTCCGTCTCCAACAGCCCTTAAGTCGGCTTAAGGGTCTTATTAAGCGAGCTCGGCGCTCGGTGTTCCCAGGAAGCTTAGCTGGCTACTTAAACAGTTAATGAAAAGCACCGAGAGCCTCTCCAACCGCCAAGGGCTGCCGCCACTTTTCTATTATACTATTTCTCGTTCTATTTTTAATTGTATTTTTCTTTTTTTTACTTTCGAGCTTCCTTTTTCCAATTTAAAAAAAATGTTTTCAACAACTTCCCTTTCTCTCAATCTTTCCCTTGTTTCTGCAGATTTCTACTAGTTTCCTCTTCTTTTCCTCCCTTCACTACCTTCCACTGTTTCTACTTCCATCCTCTTTTGTACTCCTCTTCTTCTTCCTTTGTTTCGCACTCAATATGATGTTGTTGTTTTTGTTTGGGTTGTTGTTGTTGTTGTTGCTTGTTTCGCTTCCTGTTTCCGACAACAATAGTTGGTGAAGAATGCTAGTGAGCCAGAAGCAGAGTGAGAGCGAGCGAGAGGCACTGAGAAGAGAACTTTTTATTACAACCACGATGACAACAACAACAACAACAGCAACAACAAACACGTCTTCGGCTTTGGCCACTTTGAAAGGATTCCAGCGCATTATGAGATGTCGGCCCACAAAAGGGGACTCGAGAGGATTTTTCTTTTCAAATTGTGCGATGAATGACAACAACAAACTAGAAAAACAACAACAACAATAAAATGCCACAACCAAACGCTACAGCTTCTACAGCAAATGCCACAACAACAATAACAACAACTAATCCCCCCAACAACAACAAATCCACGACAACATTCGTCCTGGGAACGCAGTTCGAGGGGAGGAACCAAAGGGAGTTTGCCTTCGATTGTTGTTTTTGTTGTTGTTGTTGTTGTCGTGTTCACCGCTTCTATCTCTAATCAAGTCCGCAAGTTGCAATCAGTCGACAGACATTTAAAAAAGACTTCGGAGAAGTCGAAAAATACAAAAATAAGGCCCGAACTTTCACTTCGCACAGAGACTTCACAGCAAATTATTGCAAAAACACGCTTCCAATTTCTCTTTTTTTGCAAAAATTCATCACTTTTCCGAATTAGAAAACGTTTTTCTTAGTCTTTTCAATGTTCCTCATGTTTTCAACCCACTTCAATTTATTCTTAAACCCGAATTCATCAACTGACTGACTTTTTATCAAGAGGTTTTTCTATTCAATAGAAAAATTTAGTATTTTAAACGATTTTCTTCGACTCATTTGCTTCAACATAATTTCTTCAACTGATTCTTTTTTGCATATTTTCCTGTTTTCATTCCCAAAGTTAGTTCTTGCTTCTCTTACAATATTCTTGCGTCCGTCTTCGATTTTTCTAGTCGTTCAATTTGACAATCTTCCATTTTTTCACTCCTCTTCTGGTTCACGCTCTCATTTTTGTGCTCCTCATTTTATCACACTCTTTTTCACTCCCCTTTTTTCGACAGCTCAATTTTTTTAAATCCCTTTTTCACTCCTCTCGTTCTCACACTTTATTTTTCACTCCTCAATTGTTTTTTTTTTTACTCCACTTTTTTCTCTCCTCTCTCTCCCAATGCCCTATTTTCGACTGCAGTTTCCTTTCCTTTTGTTTCTCCTAATCCGGCAGTTACTTCTATTCCTACGATTTCCACCGCATCCGCTTCCAGTCGTAAGCGTCGGCGGAAGCACTCAAAATCACAGACCGTTACGACATAGCACTTGTGGGGCTGTGTGCGCGTGTGTGTGTACGTGTGTACGTGCGGTGCATGAGCGCGCGGGCGTTAGTGAAAATTGCATTGTTTTGCCATTTTGAAGAAAAATTAAAAAACCCAAACCGGAACGACCGAAAAACAACATGAAAAAATAAGGGAAAACGAAAGACGTTAAGGGGGGTAAAGGGAGGGCGAAGGCGAGGGCGAAGGAGGGGGGGGGGGGGGGGGTAGGAGTGCAGACTCTACACACAGTTCGGCGGGGGAGTCGAATGGAGTAAATAAAAAATCCCAAACAAAAACAATGACTAACCAAGACGAACAACAACAAAGGCTTGCATGAATATAACGCGAAAAATATAACAACAACGGCAGCCACCATAAACCCAACAAAGTAGATAACACAATAACAACCACAACAACAACAACAAGCACTAGCAACGGTAGCCTCCTGTGCTCAAAGTTCCATTCGAAGTCAATTTTTTTCGCATTATTTCTTCGCGCAACATTTTTTGGAAAATAGAATCTTGTAACGATATTCGTTGGTATCTCACACACTCACGCTCGCACACAGGCTCCCACACACACACTCGCGCGATGGGGAAATGCAATGAAAACGCAGTTAATCCGCAATTTCCGCGACGTGGAAAAAACACTTTTTCTTCCATCTTATTTTGGATGGAAAAACTAGTGGTGTTGGGGGGTGGGGGAGCGGGGGAGCGGCAGGGGGGAGGATGTCGTTTATTACTTTGTTATGCGAAATTTAATCGTATGCGCGAGAATGTGCCGTTACAGGCCGCTATAAACGGAAGCCAAACACCGGACGACGCTCGAAGATCGACTGAAAGCGAGTGGCCAGAAGGCGGCGAGTGGGAACAAAAGTACAACAACGACAAAGGACGAAGAAGAAGAAAAAACCAACAACAACAAATTAACAAAAAATAAATCAATAACAACAAAACAGCACAAACAACAATGATAAGAACGGCGACTATGAAAATGGCGCCATTGACAACAAAAACTTACAATAACTGAAAAAAGTGAAGCAACAACAACAACTGCTATTTTATTAGCCACCACATTGATAAAGAGAGAACAACAATAAAAACAAAAACAACAACAACAACAAAAAGAGCAACAACAACAAAGACAATGTCGCCAGCAACCATCAATGAAAAGGTCTAGAATACGAGCGAAAACAACCACACCTTCGCCCCCAACAACGAGGACAACGCGAGCGAGAGAGAGAGAGAGAGAGATGTAGAGGGAAATGGCGAATGCGAGTGAGTTGCTAGCGGAAGGAGATAGAGAAGAAGGGAGAGATAACGAAAACACCGTTATCGCCGAGCAGAAGCGGCGACTTCAATTTCATGCATTTGATAAAAATTTCAACAATCGCCTGAATTGATTTCGACGGCAGTCGGACAGTGGGCTGCGGTGGCCCGGCGCGCACAGTGGGCCTTCGTACGGTGGGTCTTATCGAGTACAGGCAAATACTTCCAAACGCCAATATTTGCCGCTTATTTAATAAAATATAAGAGATAAGATTGCGGTTGACTAAAAATTATAGAAAATTTCAGAAAAGGTTTAAGAAATTTATACTATAAATTTAATTATAATAAAAGAAATCGCAATAATCTGAATAAACTAGAAAATATTAAAAGTGAAAATATTAAATTATTTGTCGATATCATAAAATTGAAAATATTTTGTAATTTCAATTGATTTTTTTTTCCAAAAATTAAAGATGTTTTGCAATTTCCCTTAATTTTAATACAGATCTATTAGTTTTAATTAATTATTTTTTATTAATGTTAATTTTTATTAATTGCTAGTAATTTCTATAATTTCAATGAATTCCTACACATTTATGTGAATTTCTATTGACTTCTATTGACTATTATTGATTTAATTTCTGTTTATTTCTATTGACTTCTAATGATTTCTATGAAGTCCTATGAGTTTCTTCTGGAGTTGTCTCTGTGCCAATTCGTCGCCCTGCCCGTTGGCCGAGAGATAGCCATCAAAATCTTATCGAAGGCCGTTTCTAATTAAAGCAGATTCGCCTGGCCACCACTCGAAACTTGAGTCCAGGGACTGGGGTCGCCCTGTGGAACCCGAAATATCTGATCGCGATCGAGCTAGTGGAGAAGAGCGTGTGTGGAAGGCGCAGTCACGATTAGTCAGGAATAATTCGAGTCGAATTCGAAAGAAAGAAAAAGTCTTTAGATGGCGTTTTCAATCAATTCTGGAAATTTTCCAAATCTGTAAAAATTTGGAGGCTCGTCGTAGGAGCTTCAGACAATATTTCTGGGCGTACTGTGAGGTTCTTGCGTCAAATTAAATATTGCTTTTAGATAAAGAAAGAGAAAAACCACATGCAATTTCTTTGAAAATAGAAAAACTAATCCTTCATTTTTCTTTTTTATTCATTTTGATTTTTATTTATTTTTTTTTACATATAATTAAAATGTCCAATATTCATTTTGCCTAACAGCAATGTTCCTCAAATCCCTTCACGCAAATCAGTGCAAGCGCGATAACGGACTGATTCCGCGCCCTCGAGTATGCACCGATTTCCCTGCCTACCTTTCCAAGCCCACCTACGAGCGCCGCCTAAAAGTATGCCACGGCAAGCGGGTAATAAAGTCATATCGATTGGATTTCCGACACTAATTTGACAAATTGATAAACGATCGACACGAACACATTCACACTCACTCACTCACTCACTCACGCACGCACGCACGTTGCCAAACGCACTCGACACACTCACACCGAGACCCGCACACGCTCACGCACTCACCAATACACTCTCACGTGGTCGCAGGCCCTCTGTCGCTGCCCAAGGCTTCAGTCGCACTCTCCCTCTCCCTCTCGCTCTACTCTCTCTTTCTATCTATCGCCATATTTTCGTCGCCCTATCCCTCCTTTGCCCACTCCATCGATCTCGCTTCCTTCTTCCTCTTCCTCTTCCTCGCCCTCTCACACACGTGGACGTGGACACGCCGCACGCACACGTCGACGAAAGTCCGCCATAATCTGTCGGCACCGCTTTCGGTAGGCCGAAGGTCGAGGGGCCTCGTGACGCATATGAGGGTCGGACAGAGGGACAGATGGACAGAGGGACAGACGGACAGAGGGACAGACGGCCAGACTGACAGCGGTAAATCCTGGAAAACTTAGTTAGTAGTTTTCTCGTTGGGTTTGTTCTTGTTGTTGGCTGTTGTTATTTTTCGTCTCCTCCTCCTTCCCTTCGCTAACTCATTATCGAATTAAGTTGTTGTTGTTGTTATTGGCGATGTGTTTAATATTCATGCGTTCCGTGATAAAACTTGATTCCAACTCCGATAACAAAAAGTTGTTGTTTTTTATTGTTTTTACGTATTCATTTTCTGTTTTTGATTAATTTGTTTCTTGTTTTCCTTTTATTCACCCACTCGATGATATTTGGCTGATATTTGATATTTTTGAATCGATTGGAACCGGGTCTCGATTGCTTGAAACAGATCCTCGGGTCCTCGAGGAGGGCGAGGAGTCTTTGGAAGGTTCCGGAATATGCCGTATACGACAAGGTTGGCTTCATGTTTTGAAGCATTCTATTTCCCACAATTTAAGTTCAAACTCGCCGCATTTGGAGCCCCAAGTTCGAATCTTCTACCGCAGACTTCGATTTCACATGCAACCGCATGCGCATCCTGTGAGGCTTCCGGGGCCCCGCCCGCTGCCTGCTTTGCATTTCAAAGGCGCGTGAAAGCCTTTTGAAACGTCGGAGGAGCCCCCGAAGAGCCGCCCACGCACGCCCCACTCCTCAGCCTCGACGCCTCTCGACGACTTTGCAAAATGCCTCACGTACGCGACGAGATTCAATTCGGAGCCTCGTGCGGCGAACGTGAGCCGGGGCTCCTTCGTCAAATGCATTAAAATCATTTACGACACCTTTTTACGATTCCTCCCTTGCCAATTTTTACAAGCAATAAAATTTTTCATTTATCATTCGTTTCCATTTGTTCATTTTAATATGAATTTTCTTTTTTATTGGGCCGTCTCATTTTTTGCCCCCTCAAAATGCTTCCCACACCGCGTCTAATTTCCATTCATTCTCGCATAATTTGTTTGACGTTATTTTTTATCAGATTTTCCGCTTCGTTATTTGCATTTCGTTTGCCTATGCATTTGCCTCTCGCTCTCCCTGTCGCACTCTTTCGGTTGGCGGTTTTTGTCGCCTTCGCCTCCATGTTTGCTCGGCTCTTGAAACGGGCGCCTAGAAGCAGGCAACACTTTTCCGCTTACGTTTCCTTTTCACAATTTGTTCAACTCGTTTCCGTTTCGTCTGCTCCAATCTCTCTGCAATCTCCATCTCCCGTGCCCATTACGTTCTGCCTCAGTCCCACTCGCACTCTCACTCCCACTCCCACTCTCTCTCTCACTCTGTCTGTCTCACTAATTCTCTGTCTGCTGCCGATAGCATCGCTTCTGCCTTGGGCGAAGAGCGAAGAACAAGCAGACAGCGTCCATTTGCATGGAAAATTGCAATTTAATACGGCGTCCGAGATAAGTACGAGGACGAGAGGGTTGTGATGAAGCATCAAACTGGAATTCCAAAAAGTGTTTCCAATTTAGAATAAAATTTGCAAATTAATCAGCAATATTAGTTTTTATTTTTTTATATGATTGTTTTGCATATGTATTTTATGTACCTGAAATCGATATACAAAAATACAGGTTTGTTCAAATCTAGCCTTGTATTAATATTCATTAGAGCGAGTTTCGTAAAATTTGGTAAATAATCTTAATTACGCAATTATTTTTCTCCGCAGTCTTCGAAACTCTCCCATTAATACGTTCAGCTCGCTAGCCAGTGCCCTTATTCAAAGCTCGTCCCTACAGACACCAAAACACATTGCACAACACGAAATAGTCTCCACTCGCTCTCCCTCTGGCATTCCACAACCGTAGCCAACTTCGCGTTGCACATTTTCCAATTCTTGTATCACACCTTCTCGCTCACACCAATGCTCGATAAGCATAGGCAAATGCAATCGACTGGCGCTCTCAGAGCTCCATCGCTCTCTCGCGAGTCTGCAACAAATTAGAATTTTTGACACATCTTCAATCGAAAAACTGACAGTTCGCGTTCGCAGTTGGATTTCTTATTCGTCGTACGACTCGTTGGGGAAGGAAAAAATAATAAGAAGATCTAAGAAAACCGAAACGAAGAGGAAATTATTCCGAGTGTGATTTTGAAAAAGTGAAAACGAAGAAAATATAATAGTTTGGAGGGAAGAAATCAAGTCCTGGCAAAAGCGATACAAAAATTTCGTGCAAAATACACACGACGAGGATAAATGCGAGCACCAGCGACGTCCAGTGCGCGGACGACGTCGTCGATGAGGTGGGGAATAGGAATGCAATTTTTCGGAGGAATTGTCGTTCCGCTGCCAGCGATTCAGAGCGAGTGAAGAAGTGGACGGAGAAAAAAATTCTCCTCGATTGCTCGAGATCGAAAAAAGAACCACAAGTGTGTGTTCGTGTTTTGTGGACGTGTGTGTGTGTATGTGTGTGCCTGTGGGGATAAAGGGAGAAAAATTTATCAAAATAGAAAGAAATTCAAATGCGAAGCGAGAAAAGATGAAAAATAACGCAACAGCAGTGAGTGCAGTGAGCTGAAAGATACAAGAAAAGCTATAACGAAAGAGAAGTCAGCAACGAAGAAGAAGTAAAAGTGAAACGGAGTGCCGAAGAAAGTGAAAAAGTGCGAAACGAAGAGAAGTGCAATAGAGTAGAGAACAGAATAGAAAGAAAGGAAAGCAGCGGCAGAAGAGTGAGCAGCAGCGACTGACTGGTAGCGGCTGCATTGCATTGGAATTTTGGATTGAAATTCAACGAAATTCGTTGAAAATTCCTCAAAAAGTGAGTTTGTGGAAATTCGGATATTTTCCCACGGGGCGCCGCGAACGCAGAGGCCAGTCATCGAAAGAGGTCACAGGAGCCCCAGCGCTTCGTCGGCCGCGGCGGCAGCGGCAGCAGCAGCCGAAGCGGCAGCGCAGTCGTGAGCGACGTGGAGCAAGAAGCAGCATCGGCAGCGACATCGACGGCGGGTCGTCAGTGAAGAAGGAAAAAACAATAAACGTGAAGTGCGAGAATTTAAGCGAATGAATATATTTAATACAAATAATTACAACAACGCTGTGAATAATAAATAACGCGTGAATTAAAAAACGGAAAGATTACAACAAAGATAAGACAACAAAAACATCAATAACAACAATAAGAACAGCAACAATAAAAATTACAATAATTGGGGCAACTGCCGACGGCGCCGCTGCCTCGTTCATCGGACGCAAGTGGAAGAGCAGACCAAGAGGAAACAGGCGCAGGTGAAGCAACGCAAAGGAATTGAAATAAAAATAGAAGAGCCAACAACAAAAACAACAACAGCGGACAACAGAAGAAAAATCTAAGTGAAATATCAATTTCTCTGAACGAATCAAAAGTCCCGCTCAAACGCAGTTCAAATTCTCAACTAAAAATAATTTTATTTACAATTACGACAAAAATCGAATTTCATTCGAAGCACAAACGAAAAAAGTAGAAACGAAACACAACAACAAAAGCAACATATCAAATCTGGTTTTAAGCACCTCGCCTCCAACCCTCCTCTCTATCCATCCATCGTCCGGGGCGGGCCCAGAGACGAGCGGCGGTTGGAGACTGTTCGAGTGTTGTCAACAAATTCGCCAGAATATCAACATCCACAACAACAACCACAGCAACAACAGAAGAAGCAGCAGCAGCAGCAACAACAGCAGTCGTTGTCAGTAACAGCAAATGTAAGATTCTCTGAGATTCAACTTTTTTCAACATTATTATTAAAATAAACTCTTTTTAAGCTTCTCCTTTGAGCGGTTTTCCGCTGCTGCAGCTCTCTCTCCCTCCCTGTCTGTCTCTCTCAATCATCTGCTTGGGGCTGTTTCGTGCTCTCTTTCGCGTCCACAGTGTGCGGTGGACGCTTTGTTATTTATTAATTTATGCGGAATTCCTTATTTCTTGTTAAAATCACTGTCGGCATTTAGTTGTAATTTTTGATAAAAATCCAATTACAACAACCACAGCAACAAGCTAAATACAAACAATTGTTTTGTGAAAAACCCGCTATAACAATATCGGTGTTTCGTTAAATATTCAAATTAATTTGCGTTCTTCTCACAGCGCGTGTTCGTATGTTATGATGTTGTTGTTTTCATATTACTTTGCATTGTTGTAATGGTTTTTCTGTCGTTGTCATTATTAGTGCTACCAGCCGTTGTGGTTTTTGTTGCTTTTGTTGTTGATTCGGAATTTATTATATTTCACGTTGCCGTTTATTTGCAGTTGTAGTAGTAGTTGTTATTGTTATTGTTATTATTTCTCTCCATGTCCAAAGGTTTCGCAATTGTTATTGTCGTTGCATTCGCCGCCGACAACAGCAACAACGAGTGCAGCGAAACTTTTCCTATCTCGAAATATTCACTCGATATTCACGTCTTTCTTCCACATTCTGCGATGTCCTCCTTGCCACGAGTCCTGCCACATGTTCGTTCTCTCGCTTCTCGAGACACATGTTGTTCCCCAACTGCTCGCGTCAACATTTCGCAACATTTATGTACTCGTTTCTGCACTCCATCACACCCCTCCCCCTCCACCTCCTCCATTCGAGAAGTGAATCGGATTCCGTTGGTGTGGCATTCTCTTCTGGCGTTCGATTTGCTGACCAGGTCCTGCCTTCTCCTCCCGCCAGGACACAACAAACTGTTGCCACTATGGTGAGAGTTTGGCCAGCAACCCTCTTCTGTTGGCCGTTGCCGCCTCTCTTTCGCTCTCTTGCGTCGTGGCGTCGCTGGCGAGGAATCGATTGTCTTTATTAATTCTTTGTTTTTGACCTACGCTACTGATAACGGGGTTCCGAGTTTTTCTCGTTTTTCTTGATTCGCATATTATTTTCGGTTTGTTATTTTACAATATCAACAAAAACAACTGAATAACAATAGCAATAAGAAGAAAAACAACATCAGCCGAATCTTGACGCAGTTTATTTACAACCGATCGAATCTATAAAATTTTACTACAAAAAATAAAAAATTAAAATTCCTGTCACACAATGGAAACGTTTTATATGAGCTAATTTATTGTAGAATGTATATATATATATACATGTTTTTATTGTTGCTTTTCACTCTTGTCCTCCTTCTACTTTTCGTCCGAAACCAGTCATTTCGAACTCATCCAAATTCAATTTTAATTTTAATTTAATTCAGAGCTCTCTTGTTCTTCTTCTTCCTGTGTATGCATGAATATATATCATATATATATATTAATGGCCGATCTCTATGCGACATTAACGTGTTTCATGGCTAGAAATTTTAATTTCAACATTTTGTTTCACGAGTAACCTTTGACTCTTGCCTGCTCGCTTGTTTGATTCCTCTAAATTAAAGGCCGAAACCAGTTTTCCGACGAATGTCCAATCGTCGTGTAGCCATTTTTACTATTTTAAAAGCGACAAAAAACTTGCCCCAAGCGATCTGAAGAGACGATCGTCAAGCGGCCCTGGCAGAACAACTCCAGCGCCCCATCGCTAACGGGATCGTCATCGTTTGGTCCCCAGCATTTGTCATTGTCTAATAATTGTCTATCGAAGCCTTGAGTCTTTCAAACACTCGAGGAAAAAAACTTTCCAATCCAGCGTGGAAACATTCCTCCCAATATCCCCAGGAATCTCAGGAGGTTTTTCCTAAATCCAAAAAATCTCCACTCGATCTTAAAGTAGTTTAATTACTGAACTTTATTTGCTTGCCTTTTTCGATATATTTTGACAATGTTTTTAGAACGATTTGTCAACCTGTGATCGATCGATCGAGGGAGCGGGAAGCCGGCTCATGCACCTACTCAATCCCCACATATCAGTTGATATTGTATTGTGTATTAATTATGTGTTATTGTATCAGGCCCATTGTCCCGATGTCGCGTTGCGCCCCGCCCGCCATTCCGTTGAATGGCGTCCGAAGTGCTTTTGATTGACACCTCTGAAGGGATCTCGATCGCCCGATGGAGGGTCTCGGGTGGCTTTGTCGCATGCCGCCGTGCAATCGAGATTCTCATCTATCGAGAGTGAGAGAAATCACGATCGGAATCTTGAAGTGTGCGTTTCAAGATAGATATTTATAAGTAAAAAACAACAACAACAACATTGTATTCTCTGTAGGGCTGTGGCTGTACTTTATCTCTAGGAGATTAGAAGTTATCGCTGTCAATCCCGAAGCTAGTAACTTGTTTTTTCCACCGTACGTACGAAATGAAAAACAAAACAACAACACCAACAAAATACGGAGAATCGAGTAAAAAGCTTCCCAAAACGAACCGCTAAACCACCTATCTATTCGACGATGAGCCCCTGCCTTTGCCTTTGCCTTTGACTCTGCTTCCAATTTCGTTTCGTTCGCTCGTTTGACTCATCATCATCAGCGCCCATCGCGCGCGCTTATCTTTCCGAGCCTTCGTGCCTTCCCTCGCACTCGCTCACCATACAACCAACCACACCACACCATTATCTGTCGGCGCTCTCTCTTAGACCCCGTCTTTCTCTCAGTCTCCTTGTGCGCACTCTTTCTCTCCCTTATTGCCGCCATCCATCACGTGTGTACTTGTTTGCTTGACTCTTGGAAGAACATCACAATTTGTTCAATAAAAAACATTGGAACCTAACACTAACCTCACACGGAGAGAGAGAAATAGAGAATGAGAGACAAAGAGGGAGAAAGAGAGTTTAGATTATCATGCGAAAGTTGGTTCTGTGGAAAGTCAGTGGTGAAACAAACCATCGAACTTTGGGATCTTTTGTAGGAATTCGCTCTCCGCCCTTCGCCCCACGTACGCCATGTGTTTTCACACCTTCTGTCGCATGTTTTCGCCGGCAAAACAGCTGTCCCTTTAGAGGTAATTGGAATCCCACCGATATGGCCGGAACGTGTCCAACCAAACGACGCCTCCCGCACCGACAGCAGTTCTTGAATTCCGATTCAATGCCCATTCCGATTCCGATTCAAATTCCAATTAAAATCGATGTGATATTTGCCCTCACTGGGAGAGGGAATCGTGGTACACCAAATGGTTTTTGGACCATTTCTACGAAATAGTATAAGGGAACCAAATAGTATAAGCGAATAACATGTATGGATTTAGGAACAAATGTTGAAAAAACTGAACATTTCCAAAAAGTGGCGTTTATTTATATTGTATAAAATGAATATCATTTGGAATTGAAATAGATAAAGAAACAGCATTTAAATGCATCATAAGTCTAGATAAATGTTCACATGTTATTGTGGTTTTATTTTTTATTTTTTTTTATTTGTTGTTTATTAATATAATTTATAACTTTCTGATTTTGATAAAACTACGATTTCTCAAAGTCACTCTTCTTGACTGTTCTTGACTGTTTTGCAGATCGGTTGTAAAAGGGCTTGTTGTATGCATACCGAATTACATGGCCTCAAGTGTACCATATTAACCTCATGTTTTATTTATAAGGAAATAATTTGTGTATAAATATTGAGTAGCGTATTTAATGAAACTAATCCTTTTGTCATGAACTGTACCTTTATAATACTTTATTTATGGTGATTCCTTATTTTTAGCACATTCATTTTTACCATTCACATTCGACGGTTTTAAAAATCACATGAATAAGAATTTGGCAGACGTGGATGTTACCGTTTTTCCCCGCGATTTTATCAAAATAACCGGCCGATTGTGTCATCGCCGTTGCTGCGACAGGTTCCTTAATTTAGGAAATAACAAACTGCAGTAGATTATCAAAGAATGCCACAATATCTCGTCTTGTTCTAGAATTTTCCACCCCTCATTTTGTTCTTCTTCCATGAGGATTTGCTTGTTTCTCATAAACTATTCTCGAAGAATGTGTTCGCTCTAACTTAATTCGGCCTACCGCTCAAAAATGTTCTCAATTTGATACCAATTCCCTTCAATGCATCTCTCATGCTTCTGTATATAAACAATATTAGTTATACTTGACATTACAGACAGACGAAATATTGGACAGACGTAGTCTAATGTAATTGGTGATTCGTTATTTACAAATGTTCTCATGTTTCCCCATTAAAAACATAATTTTTTTCTTCTTTTTCGTTATTTTTCCATGCCACGCTCCTGGATTCATTCATGTCTTCGTCCACGCCGCATCGCTCGACAAAAAAACAACAAAATCGCCAACTACACCAACGGCATCTTCACCGAAAACACCTACATGAACATCATCACCACTGGTTGTTGCTTCATCAATGGGCGCAAACTCGCTCGCACTCCCTCAACCATTGTTCGTCTGGTGGTGACGGCATTTGATCCAACCCCGAAAAATCTACGCAACCACAACAACAAAAACAATAACAATAACAACAACAATCTACCTCGCTTCGTAACGACCACATGAACACCAACAACGTGAACAATATGTGGATCCAACGCACCTTCCACTGGCTCCTGTCCCCTGTCCTCGTCGACTGCCTGTCTGGTTGTCTGGGCTGTCGTCCGCCTGCTCGCCCACTCGGCAATAATCCATTCATCCATCCGTTCGCCGATCAATCGACAGCAGACAGAACAGAACCGACAGAACAGCGACCATGGCGAATCCGCGCAAATTCAGCGAGAAGATTGCGCTGCAAAAGCAGAAGCAGGCCGAGGGCACGGCCGAGTTCGTGAAGATTATGAAAGAGGTTTACGAAACGAAAATGGATGAGACCCAGGCAAGCCAGAAGATCCTGGAATGCTGCATGGGTAGCGATGCCAACGGCGGTGGGGGCGGCGTCGGGAGTGGGGTCGGTGGAGGCAACGGAAGCAGTGCTGGCGGCAGCAGTGGCGGAGCCTCGCCGGAGAGCACAGCAGGCGGCGGAGGTGGCGGCGGTGGCTGTAGCTCCCCGACCGCCTACCGCGAGTCGCGCGGCCGCAGCGTGGGCGTCGGCCCGATGCGTCGTCCCTCGGAACGCAAGCAGGACCGCTCGCCATACGGAAGCAGCAGTGGCGGCGGCGGCGGAGCTGCGTCGTCCGGAATGGCTCTGGCCAACAACGCACAGAACATAGCATACCTGAGTCCGCCGATGGACTCGAGCTGGCGGCGTTCGAACTCCGACTCGGCGCTGCACCAAAGTCTGAACATGGCCGTGGCCGCCGAGGGCAACTTCGGGCCCGTGGGCGGCGTCGGCGGCGGCCTCGCAGGCCCGGGGCTGCAGCCCAGCGACATGGGCGCGCTGCACGCGAACTACCAGCATCACAATCAGCGATCTCACTCGCCGAACATCGGCCGCAGCCTCAGTCCGCAGGCGCAGCGGAGAAAAGGCGCCATGCTGCACTTGCAACAACAGCAACAGCAGCAGCAGCAACAACAGCAGCAACAGCAAGCGCACCACATGCAGCTCCAGCAGCAGCAACATCAACAGCACATTCAGCACCAGCTGCACCAACAGCAGCAGCAGCAGCAACACCAGCAGCAGCAACAGCAGGCGCACCACCAGCAGCAGCAACACTTCAATGCCAAATTTTACAACTACAACATGCCGGCCAACAGTCTCTTCAAGTCGCTGCAGGAGCAGGCGATGGTCATCGCGAACACCGGCTCGCTGCCCGACCTGACGTCCGTTCACTACGCGGCGCCGTCGCAGCAGCAGCTCATGCAACAGCAACAGCAGCAGCAGCAGCAACAACAGCAGCAGCAGCAGCAGACGTTGTCGCCTGTCCTCTCACCGCACAGCAACAACAACAATACCAGCCGAGGCGAGCGCGACCAGTCGCCCAGTCCGTTCAGCCCCGGCGGCCCGCCCTCGCCGTACCATCAGCAACAGCACTCGCCCACGTCAGCAACAGCCGCCACGTCGTCGCCCGTCGTCTCGGCCGCACAAACGTCGCCGCATCTGTCGTTCACAAATCTCGCCGTGCAGTCGCCCCGCAGCCCATCGGTGCAGAACCCCGCGCAGAGTAGCGGCTCCTACGGCCACCTGCCGACCCTCGGCGCCGCCAACTCGACCGGCAACCTGACCGACTACCGGCAGCCCCTGAACCCGCCCAGTCCGGGCTCGTCGCCGGGCCTGCTCACCTCAGTCTCCGGCAACGACCTGCACTCGAGCGCACCTAGCAGTCCCATCCGGCATCCGCAGCAGCA
Organism: Coelopa pilipes; assembly: GCA_947389925.1. Classification (NCBI taxonomy): domain Eukaryota; kingdom Metazoa; phylum Arthropoda; class Insecta; order Diptera; family Coelopidae; genus Coelopa; species Coelopa pilipes. The sequence continues at coordinate 27,925,612 of OX376699.1, read as the reverse complement.
GCAGCAGCCGCAACAACAGCAAGGACCCCTGCACCAGCACATACAGCAGCAGCAGCAACAAGCGCAGCAACAGCAACAGCAAGGCGGCTACAATGAGAAGAACAATCAGGGCTTCGACCGATACTCGCCCGGCATCGGCACCGCCGGCAACCTGGACTCCAGTTACAACAGCCTTAATCCCTCGTTTCACAACCACTTCGAGCAGTTCTCGCTCGGAGACAGCAATTCCTCGCCGGAGCAGCAGCAACAACTGCAGCAGCACTTTCAGCAGCAGCACAACAACTACACTTCCCTGGAGTTCGAGAGCTTCGTGGGCGCCAGGAGCGGTGGAGGCAGCAGCGGCGGTGGCGGTGGCGGCGGCAGTGCGGGTGGCAGCAACGGCCAGCAGCAGACGACTTATTCCCAGACTCAAGTGCAAAGCAAACTATTAGACTTCAACGACCTGGGTACGATAGGCGGGCGTGGTGCGGGGAACAGCAACAACGGCCCCGCCGCTACCAGCACGACCACCACCTGCAGCAACAATAACCAGCAGCAACGCGGTCGGACGCTCGCCAACAGTCAGCAGCAGCAGCAACTACTGAACAACAACAGCAGCAGCACGATAGCAAACACGACGGCGACCGGGCCGTGTCGCTCGAACAACAACTTGGGCCAGCCGAACGACGTGTCGGCGGCCTCCTCGCCCATCCCCTCGCCGCTGGGCTGCGTGCCGTCGCCCTCGTCTCCGCTACCAATTCCAATGTCGTCGCCTCACCACCACCAGCACCACCATCACCACCACCATCACCAGAACCACAACAGCCATCACCAGCACGCGCAGCAGCAGCAGCACTCGCTGTCGCTGTCGCATCCGCACTCGGCGCACCCCTCGCCCCACCACTCGCCGATGCACTCGCCCCACCAGTCGTCGCCGATTTCCGCCTCCTCGCCCGGTCTCTCGACGCTGGGTGGCGTCTCTCCGGTTCCTCCGTCAGCGGCCAACTCCTCGACCACGTCGCCTACGACGGTCGGGGGCAACCACCAGTCGCACCAGCAGTCGCAGCAGCAGCAGCAGCAACAACATCACTCCAACACCCCCACAACCGCCAACATACCCTCGATAATATTCTCGGATTACTCATCGACCTCGGACTTCTCGAAGGAGATCTTCGACACACTCGATCTGGATCTGGGGACCATGGACGACACGGGTCTCCAAATGCTCTCCGATCCGAGCACGATCATGATTGCCGACCCCACAATCGAGGATAGTTTTCGGAGAGACCTCAACTGATACTATGAGGAAGCTGTTGCAGCAATCGAAAGCGGGGTTGTGCTGTTCGACGACGACGGCCTCGATCCGCTGGGGCCGCTCGTCAATGTCGCCGAGGTTCTGGGCAATCCACTAGCCGATGTCAAGAGTGTGGACGAGCACGACGCGTCGCCGGTCGACGAGGATGACGACGAGGTGTGCAACTTCTTCTTCTAGAGAGAGAGACAGAGAGATATGGAGAAGAAGTCCGATGGACATGGTCTGGATCCGGACCAGCCCCAGAACCTTAACCAGGCCAGGCCCAAGCCAAACGAGAAAGGCCATAAGACGACAGCCACGCATTTAAAGCATTGGTAGCAACAGCTTTTGTAACTCTATTTGTAGGTAGTCCTTAAAGAACGTGTCTTGCCGGAGGTGAATTGAGTGGCTGCGGCCGAGCGGACGGACGTCGTCGACAGTGGATTGGCCGGTCGGTCAGTCAGTCAGTCGCTTTGAAGGCAGTTCTTCGCACAATGTAAATAGAAAACAAAAAAAAATAATAATAATAATGATAACAAGAGAACAAAAAGCAAAAAAAGGAAAACAAAAAACCTAAATAATCGAATGTAAATTTGTACATTACAAACCCAAGTGGAAAGAAGAACTGGCTCTACTCTCCTGGAGCCAGAAGAAAGAGGAACAAAAAGAAGCAGACGAAGGAAGGGAAGGAGGACAAGTGCAACAAAATCAAAGGTCAACATATTTAGAAAATTATAGTGTCTTAGACCTGCGACCAATTTTAACAGCCATTGAGCCAAAATTTGTATGCCTTTTTTTACAACCACCTGATAGGCCGACACGCGTCGTTGTCCTACCAGAGCGAAACCCCTGACCGGGCCCTGGGCCATAGAGCGGCCAGCGATTCGCAGCACTCCGCGCAAGACATGCCCTAATTGTAGTTACTTTTACTTATTTCCCCTCATCCTTGATTTTGTTATGTCCCTTATGATTTTCGGTTTTAATTTTATGTTTTTACTTTACGTTTTGTGGAAGCAATTATTAGTGTTTAAGCAAAACCTTTTACCACGGAGACACAGAAGGTGAATAAGAATGTGAAACCAAGAAACAAACAAATATGAAAATGAAATGAAAAGTTAGAAAGAAGCACAATTGAAAAACCAAACTATTAATATATAGTATACATAAACGACTACTTCAAAATGCCGAGCTACCGTAAATTTTACTCAATACTAAATATTCATTGATTATCGTGTACTTTGAATTGTTATTGTAAACGCGCTCCCAAATCCTAAATCCTTGTTGTCTAGTTCTCAATCAACCCCCAGCCATATCGAACCCCGAACATGCCCCGCCCGTCACGCCCCGCCTCACCGAACCACTTCGAACCGAACGACGTTCTTGCGAATCATTTGTTTTGTTTGTGATTTTCTTATTATTGTTCATAGGTTTTTAGTTAAATTAGGTTAAATAGCAGAACAACAAAAATAATTCAAGTGAAAAGGAATAAGTGTTATTGTTTACATTTAAGCGAAAGGTCGTAAATAGATAAAGAAGTTCTGAAGGTCTGTAATTGTTGAACGAAATTTTAATCTCTAGCAATTAAACCGAGCAACGTTCATTTTTTTCTCTCACTCAGTCGCTCGCTCTCTCTCTCTCTCTATTTATCTATCTATCTATTTTTCTCTCAGATAAAATCTCTCGCGTTCACTATCGAAACCCTATACTAAGGATTTAACTTGCGCGCTCGTGGTATTTGTAATTTTGAAATCAAAACCTCAAATATTCAATATGTACAACAGCTGAAAGCATTCAAATCTTAAACAAAACCATATACAATAACAATTAACTAAATAGAAGAAACATATATATAGTAATGTCAGTCAACCGCAACAAAGTTTTATGTAAAATAACCATTTATAAAGAGATCTACCACAAACAAAATAATGAAATAAACAGAGACAAGAAACAAAACTAAATGAGAACTTTCTTAAAATTTAATTACAATTAAAGATTCTGTATGGAGAACAAACAAAGAAAGAAACATAACTCAACAAAGTGCATAATTTTATGAACGTACGTTTCCTTTTTATTTAATTCTAATTTTATTCGATGTACCTATGAATGCATAAATCTAAAAGAATAAAAAAAATTTAAAACTATTTATATATAAAGTATAAATACAAATATATATATATATATATATATTAAACTTAAAGCCAGTCTTACGATGATTATGTCAATGATGAGAAATGTATGTACTATATTATAATTATGATGATGAAGATGAATATAAAGATAATGATGATAAATTTAAATGTAATAACACAGTTATTTGTTTCAAATAAATCTTTAAATATATTTCAAAAAATAACAATAAATCATGTCGTTTGTATTTCACGACTGAGGTGAGAATTCCAATAAATAAGGAAGGCTTGAATATGGAAATTAATTTTTTGTTTTGTGTGTGTATTTGCAGTTCCCAAGTGTTCCCGATTTCCTCATCACACAAGAAGGCCTTGCCAAAGTATTGTAGGAAACCACTCGACTCCTCAAGGCAATTGTTATTCGCCGAAATCGAAGCCGATCGTTGTCGTCCACAACCACCAACCTTGTCCCACTCGCCGCCAATGGCATTGAATCGGCTTCGAATCGCAGTGGTGTCTGCCACCCCGAAGAACATGTCCCGATTAGGATTCGATGGTTTTGCCGGCTTTGTTATTCTTCGGGCATCGACGACGGCGCAGACGGCATTCGTATGCTTGTCATGTCCTCCTTAATGGGAACCCAAATATTTGGACAGACATTGGGAGTTAGATAATCTCTCTAAGAATTCAAACATCACACCTCAGCTGGCTGGCGAAGCGGCGTGAGAGAACGAGAGAGTGCGCAGCAATAAAATGGGGAAAATAATCAAAAGCGCGACGAAAAAAGCGCGCCAAAACATACAACTTCGAAATGTTCTCAAGAAATCGCTTATATAATGCGGCATTGGACCACGACCGGCCCACCGACAACGACAGTGGTAACAGGAAGAACAACAACACCAAGAAGACAACGACAGCAACAATAGAACAAAGTTAATATAAATATGTAGCAGATTATTAGCGTCGTTCTACGTATGCATGCAAATATTTGCACGGCCAGTTGGGCGGGAGAGGGGACGGCGGCGGCGAGTGTTTATTTGCCATGGCCCCAGCCGTAGGTTGGGGTCGCTTTGTGAAACTTTTATTATTTACACGCACACACACCGACACACCATATTGGCTGGGCATATATTTACATGGTGTGTGTGTGTGTTGCCACCGGCCCGTAGAGGCGGGAGCGAGCGAGATAGCAGGCGAATATGGCACACACTCAGAGTCGGACAGTTGTACAATTAAACGGCATGCGATATGGACAGCAAGAATTTGCATCACACATTGATAAGGGACCGACCGAAGCAAACAGAAATCGTATTGAATGGAAACGACTCGAGTCGGATCAGTTCGGTTCGGCTCGGGTCGAACGCTTCGGCTGGGCTCGGCTCGACTCGGCTCGTTTCCGTTCGGTTCCGCTCAGCTTCGATGGAAATGCAATAAACATCAACAACAGCAATAACAGGAAGATCAGGCCGAACGAAGCCTTGCCCGGAATTCGAACGAAAACTAAAGCAACAACATAAATCGCACGTAGCGAACGAACGACTTCGCACGCGTTGCCGCCAAGAATGTCTCAAAATGCCGCATCATCGGCTCCAGCACGTCCAGTTTCAGCTCGGAGCCGACACGCGCTCCCGGTCTGTCTTGCCAATGGGTGAAATTGACAAAATTTAGTGGCTGCTCACGGAACAGGTATTTTTCTTCAGCCTCCACCAGTTCTGGTTGACTTGGTGCTTCGTGGCCGACTGGTTGGTGGGCTGTTCTCAGTGCTTGTTCTTCTCCAAGCCTCCTCCAGGTCGCCTCCATGCGAATGCGACCGTTTCCCGCACTCGAAGTCACTCACGGCCGCGACTCTTCAACGAACTCTGCAATCTTAAAATCAAGTTTTGATTTTTATTGCGCTCTCATTAATATATGGCTCTCTGCTGGTTCTTATTGGCTCCGATGATCAAGCAGTGGTTGTGGTTGCTGTTGTTGTTATTATTTGTGTTGGTGCTGTTTCGCCTTATCGATAGTTGGCTGGTTTTATCGCCGCCTAGTTAGTAACACTCTCCTCTGCCTCCACCGAGAGCCAGCGAGTGGGAGCGAGAGGGAAAGAGAAGCCGTCGCGGTTGGCGTCGACTCGCCTGACACGCTGCCGTCACCAACAAGGCATTCGCAGGGGGACGAGGTGGGGGATCAAGCTAAGCAAACAGATTTCCAGAACAATGGCAAACAAAAGCCCGCCAAAAATATTGAAACAGTTTTCTGCTGTTAATTAAAACTGAAGCTAAAAATATCCCCTAATGTTATCTGTCGATGGGGGTTTTATTTCTTCACCTGAGCTGATCTGCGATTAGCACCTATAGTGCTCGCCGGAGTCCGCTGGGCCCGCGGTACGATCCGCCACGGCTCGATCGGAACCTAAGGAAACGACAGAATCTCGCAGGGAAGTCGTGTACCCCTCGCCGCTGTCGCTCGGGCCGCTTGTAGAGTGCGATCGCCGGCGTCGCGAAGTCAATTAGGGGGCGAGGGGACGGTCTACGAATCAGTGACGCAGCTCCATCGACGACGGCTTAACCGAACTGATAATTGATAACGTCATGAGATTAAAAATTGCGTTTGTTTTCGCGATCGTGTGTTTTCGTCGCTTTATATTGTTGTTGTTGCGTCTGGTGTAGTTGTTGCGCCTGCGGAAATTATTGTTGGTGTCACTCCTGTTGCTGCCACTCTCGCTGTTGTTGTTGGTGTTGGAGTCACTGTGATGTCGATGCTCAATAACTAAAATCAACTCTAACCCTAATCAAATTAAACTAATGAAACCCAACCGCAGGAGCCCCGCGCCCCGACGCCGATGGGACCGGGTTGGAGATCAAGTGGAACGGACGATTAGGTGAATGCGAGCCTGGCGCTGATAACTCCATGCCAGGTTGTGCCGAATCACCAATAATTTCCACAATAATAAAAAGGCAATATCAACTACGAGTATTGTATGGTTAGTTTGTTGATTTGCATTCTGGCTGAGCTCGAATAGGATGCGCGATATATGTATGGGTGTTTGTATGTATGTATGTATAGGCGAAAGCCACTTGCTGTTGACAGAATGGAACTATGGGTGTGTCAACTCTATAAATAGATCGATGAGTTGCATTCATGTTGTTGTTGTTTTTTAGTTAAATATCGGGTGAAAAAACTTTGATGTGAATTTTCAAATTAAAATTCACGGCGGTAGATGACGATCATTGTTATTGTTGTTTTTGGTGGGGGGACTTTTGGAAATCGCCACCGCTGCGCCGACGCATCAGGCGTTTCCTGCTTGCACCGAAGAACAAAGAATTCCAACAATCACAAAGCAATCTAGCAACAACAACAATAACAATAATAACATTCAATTGCAGTTAAGGCTTAAAAGCATCCAAATTCGGCTTAACATGTTTTTATATAATTTTGTGTTCTTTTTTTTAAGCCTCACTCGTAACCGGAAATCGTTTCTTAACTCGCGTTCGCACACACACACACACATGCCCAGCTTGACATATAACCAAAACCAGATTTCGTAAATATTCTGTGTAAACAGTCTGCTGACTGTTAACACTGTCATTGTTGTTGTTGTGCTGTGGAATTCGCGTCTTAAATAACTTTTTAAAAATAGTCCTAACATTCAACTCCAATTAAATTACACCCATAGCCTTTCCAATTACTCCATGGCAACAACAGTGGGCTTGAGGGTCTCGTGGAAGTCACGGCGAAGAGGAAGCGACACCCTCTGATGAACCCTTCCAGCCTTTGCATTCCAAGCTCCGAGATTCATTGCGAATTCGCGGAAATCGCGACATCATAAAACGCAAATGAAACGAAAGCTTTCAGAAGATTTACAACAACAATGTCGCCCCACAGACTAGACCGCAACAACCGGCCCTGATAAGGACTCCACGTGTGAGCCCCCGCCTGATTTGCATTCATATTTCGATACGCCTCGCTTCCTCTCTCTCTCCCCCACTTCTCTCTCCGCGGTCCCATCAGCCAACGTGTGATTCCTGCGCTCTTCAATCAATGAAAATCAAAATATATTGATAAAGATTTAGGTGCCAGCCAAATTTCCAGACCGGCCTCTGCAGACACTTTATCAGTCGCTCGGTCAATCAGTCTGTCATCGACCCAATCAGACAAATTTTCATGGAATTAAATGATAAACCTAAGCCTCGTACTTTTTTTCTAGTTTTCTAAGTGAAGGTCTTATGCTTATTTTGTTGTTATTGCATACTCTCGATGTTATTGTTATAATTCAGATTCGTCTTCAAAATAAATATATGTATATATATATGTTATTGTTGTTGGCAGTGGTGTTGTTTTTTCGAATATAATAAAGCGTTAAAGTAAACAAAAGCAACTATTTTATTGACAATGTTAATAAGCGTCGTTTCCAGCGAATCAATTGAGTAATTGTAGGTTGACGTTCGCGTGAAACCCGTGAGGATGTTGGAAGAATCGATTGCAAACCATTGAAGATCTCTTCGCAATAAATATTTATATTTATTTACGATAAAGTTGGAATCAGAAGATACTCCCTAACATCACGTTCTTAAATCGAAATTAACATTAAAACCTACAATCGCTTGCTGCTTATATTCTATTGGTTATCAAAAAGTCGTCCAAGTCGTCGAAGTCGTCCTCCTCATCGATCACAGTGGGTGTGCTCTTTCCATTGCCTCCCACTTTCTCCAAATGCGTCTCGAAGAATTCCTCAACCGTGTCCGTGTTCCATTTGGTTATCGAAAGCGTCTCCTTTACGTTACCGTTCTTGTCTAGCATCTTGACAATAGGATCCAAGCCGCGGACGTATTTAATTTGCAAATTGGGGAACTTCGATGGTCGACCACTCTTGATGAACGCCTGAATTTGTGGATAGGCGCGGAACTTGCAGGTGCAAACCTCGAGTATTGCTTTCGGGTAACGACGAGCGGCAGCGGGGATCCGATCCGGGGTGCAGCACTCATGGCAGTGGTCTCTACAAGAGCAGCGTATAATGACTTTATGCACGAGGCCTAAATCATTTAGTGGACAAAACTCACATGAGGGGATCGAGTCCAAAGTCGAGGAGTTTCTCGCAGGAGGAGCACATTAACTGGGCTTTGATGAAGCCTAGTTCACGACAGTCTTGCGCTGAGAATTCGGCGAATGTCTGGTGCTATGGGAGAGTAATTCAATGTTATTAGGTTTATTTATTTATTTTATAGGTACTTACTAGACAAAACACTAAGAAGAGACATAGGTACTTTTTCATTTTACATGGAATTTTCTATGCAAAACTATGAAAACAAATAAATTTTAAGAGAAACACCGACACGTACTTTCTTCTCTCTAGGTGACAGTTGTTGTTATTTTCGCGACTCTGTTTAATAAATTCTATAGCTATGAACATATTGACAAATATCGACACTGAACACATCTCATTTGTTATTATCAGTCTCACTCAAAATTGTTCAAATTCTCCAGAAATTTATGAAATTCAAATAATCAATAAATCTGAAATTTCTGAAATCTGAAATACAAAACTCTTATATTATATCTTAAATTCATACCATTTTAGACCATCCCTGTTTTTATTGTGATTTTTCTCGTTGGTTCTTTTCGTTGATTTTTGAACGAGTACCGGAAGAGGATGCCTTACAGTTGGTAATTAGTTTCAAATAACACAAACCCAAATTCAAGGAGTGGAAGTCTACTGATTATTGACTAGGATCTGAAAAAGAAAAATCTGGTGCGTGAACACTTAGAAAGAAGTACTTCTTTTTCACCATGTGTAACTATTGTAAACAAATAGAAAGAAAGCAATAGTAAATACTAAGTAGAAAGGCCAAAAAGTACTGTACACTGAATATACTTAACATTTAAAAGTGAAATACATTTTATTTCTTATAACCTTTATTTCTTACATTCCTTTATTAAATGTATAAAAAAAAGAAAAATATGTTTATGTCATATTCGCAAAAAATACAAAAAATAAAAAAAATGAAAAAAATAATGCAAAAAAAAAAATGAAAAAAAAAATGACAAAAAATACAATGTCGGGTGAACCATAGGATTACTGCATGAGCATCAACTGCACAATGCTATCAACTGAAATAAGTCGTTTATATTGAAGAAATTTTGAGTACGCTTCCTCATCTGGGATTCACCCAATTCGGGGCCTTTGTATTCCAACCAGAAATAATCGCTTCCCTAACTTTTCGACGAAGAAGCGAACGTGATGCAAATTGTTAAATATCGCTAAACGATGACTAAGCCGTAGTCGTAGAATCCGAAATGTTTGCAAATAATAAAACATTGCCGTCAACAACATCGACCAATGCAAATAGAACCTTAAATCGGTTGCAGACGGTCGACAAGGCAGGTTTGCCAGAATAAAGGTCTGCTCAGAAAGAAACCTCGTCTCGACCAGATGTCTGTTAATTAATGAAATCAGTGCTAAATGCTAAAAAAAATATGAACCAAGTGTCATTTGGAATCCTTTTCAAAGGGCAATGAATTTGAATTTATTATGAAAATATATTGAAATCAGAGCAATCGGTCGAGCGATTTATTGCCAAATATTGTTATTGATCGATTGAAACTTGCTTCGTATCGGTGTTTACTGATGATGTTTTCCAGCTGCGGCCGAGAGAGCGAGGCAGGCACTTTCCAGAGCTCGGCCAATTAGCGCCAAGCCTCTAACGAGTGTGTAACAACAACAACTCTTCTCGGTCTTAAATCTGTTTATTTTCTGAATTTCATTTATTTTCATTTTGGGGAGTTTTCGCAGCAGTCGGATCGCGGATGGACTCTATAAAAGTGGTGAAGTCGCAGGTTGTAGGAAACAGTACTGCTTCGACTCTTACCTGAACCACAGACGAAGGGGAAACAATATGCGGAAGTTGGTAAGGATTTAAATGGAACATCACTAAGATTTGTAGTCTGAGCTCACCAATATTCGTTTATCCCACAGATAATATTAGTTGCTGTTACAGCCTGCTGCCTAGCAGCGCCCTCACCAATCAAACAGGAGCGACCTAATGAAATAGCTCTGGAAAGGCCAAGTCCCATCAACCCGGAAGTGCCGATGGAGCCAAAGCCCGAGGAGAAAATCACAATGATCACTGATCCCAAGGAGATTGCACAACATATGCAGGAGAAGACAAATGCACAGATGCCTCATGAGGACCCACAACATGTGTCGCCAACGGTGACGCCAGTGTCATCGTCGTCAGATGCTCCGCATGGTGTGATCCATCACCGTCAGAAGCGCGACGAGAAACCAAGGGACTCAACTAAGGTGCAGCCATTGAAAATAGTGGAGAAGCCTGTGTCGACCACGGCCAAGCCAACCACGACGGCTGAAACCACTCCGAAGCGCACGTACAGACCCAGGACCACGGTAATACCGAAAAAATCGGAACCAACTCGAGAGCCGGCAAAGCACCAAAGGCGCCGCTCAGCTCCGCACGAGGAAACGCCCAGCACAACAACACCAGTTTCCGTTCCAAAACCTCTGATCCACCGGGACCAGCATCACGTACCGCTGCAGGTTCCACAAACCTCGCCCGTTCATTTGTCGAGCACTGGGAACGACAACAAAGAACATCAGTTTAGTCGCCCTCAAACACTATCAGCGTTCCAACCCAATGGACAGGCCACTACCGTGGACGAAGTGAAACCAAAAACTCTGCCAGCTCTGAATCATGCCATCCAGGCTCAGACTCATGCGGAACATGTTGATGCCAAGCGCGATATCCCTGTACCCCTCGTGCCAAAGTACCACCATCCCGAAGAATCCCCTAAGGATGATGAAAAAAAGCCGGAAAATGCACACGAACAAGAACAAAAGCAACCGTCGAAAGATGTTGAACATGCAATGAAGAGAGAAGATGTTCAAGTGGAGGATTTGAGTGACACCGTGCCACATCAGCAAACTCATCACAGTGAGCCTGTTCAGAAACCTCAACATATGGGATCTCAATCTCAGGAACATGTTGTCCATCCGTCTCAGGAGTATGGTGTGCATCATTCACAAGAGCACGCTAATCTTGAACAGCAACATGATGTTGTTCAACATCTGCCTCATGTACATCATCAATATCAGTCCCAAGAACACCATTTTCAACCCCAACATCCCCATATGGCTGCTCAACATGTCGAAATCCCTGCTATGACGGCATCAACGACAACAACATTCACGTCAACGGAGCATCCCGTGTTGCGTCCGAAACCGGTGCCTGTTGCTGAACTGTTTGGCAGGTGAGACAGCGCGTGCCAGCCCATTGAGTTCATATTGTTAATGCAGTTTCCCATCTATATAGGCCACATGATCACCAATGAAGAGTGCATTGATGCAAACATCTCTAGATGTTTCCACAACCGTTGAAATGTCTACAAGAAGTAAGCGTTCTATGGTTGAAAAGACTTATTAAAAGATATATAAAAATTTATATTTTTGATGGAATAAATTTGTTACTTTATAAACAATGACAGCTCTTATTTTTCACCTCAGTTGGGTGGCTTTGGAGAAATTTCGAATTCGCAAAATTGGGAAAGATGACAATGTCTTGGATGGTGTCTTATACATTCAGTGCACAATAATCACTCATTGTGAGTTTGATCTGTGAATTCCAAATCGGAAGGGCCAAAATAGTCACTACTCTTGAAAATTTTTATTGGTTGAAACTCGCCACCCATAAGGTTTGATCTTGTCTCTGGCTGTCCTGCATTATCCAAGGACCCGGATTTTGTTTTGGCAAAAAGAGGTTTCAATAGAAGACCTTTCAGGCTGTAATCGGTGACATTCAGTTCCTCCTCTGCAATGTCGAGAGATTTCTCCACCTCTGTCACGTTCGCATTAACAATCTCCACAAGTTCCCCAAGATTATCAATACGTTCTTTCAGCGTTTCAAAGTTCTCCTGAAAATTGAGAATACTGCTGACGTGGTTCTCCATGATGTCATTTGTCTCGGTTTTCACCTGTGTGAAGGAATTATTGTCATTAGAGAGAAGTTTAAGGGCGAAGAAATCGACTCACTGTAGAGAGTAGAGTTTCGAACTCGTCCAAGCGGGCCAACATATCATCGATGTTCGTGCAAATGGGATTAATCTGTGGAGCCGATAACGATTAGTTTGGATATGAGTGTTCAATTCTAGGCCTACTTCGCGTTCGGGATTCACACTTCGAATTATGTCGGCGTAGTTCTTGGCAGCCTGTTCAACCATTATGAATGTCCTAATAATACTTGTATTCGGTCTTCGATGGAAGCATCAAAATATGGCAGTGGCAGTGGGCTGCTTACTGAACAAATTATTAAACATATTTTATAATGTGACACAGTAATTTGCCAAACTTTCAAAGTAATATGTTTACTTCCAATTATACAAAAGAATAGGACCAACGAAAATAAAAAAAATGTCTCTGATTTTCACAAACATATGTTCAACAAAATAAGCTTTGTTTAGTTTATTTGATACTACAGGGTGTTCGAAGGCTGGTGAGCCGAAGTGTGCTCCCACTGAACACCGCTTCGTGTAACAACCTGTGAATGACATTTGGTAACGCTGTCAATCGATCCGCAGGAAAATTTTGTTGACAGTCCGCCGAGAGAGTATATTGTAGTTTAATTTAACCAACTCTTGCTTGGTCGGGGTACTGTGGAACTGGTTCTCAAAATAAGAAAAAACACGCGTTGTTGTTTGATCGGAACCGAAACGCGCCGCAGTCTCTGGAAATGAGCAACTACCGGGGCATTGGAGGAGGGGGTTATCCCTACAAGGCAAATCCCAAGAGCGGCGGAGCATCAATGAACGCCGTGCCGCCTCCGTCGTCGTTGAACGCACGAAGCTACCGTGGTGGACGCGGCGGCGGCCCTCCGCCGGCCGGTACTTCAAAGCATGGCTACTCGACCCTGGAGGCTATCAGCCAGTTCACCAGCTCCTCGCAATACGCCGTGGGCAAGCGAAAGGCCTGCACAGAAGACGAGTATTTCGATGACGACGAAGAAACTGCAACCACCACACTGGCCTACATACCTGCACCTGGTTCGCCGGGCGCCGACGTGCCTGAGAAAGCCAATGACAGCGACTCCGAAGAGGATCCCCTCGACCAGTTCATGGCCGGCATCGAACAGCAGGTGAAGAAGGAGACGACACGCAAGATCGACGCGCCAGCAACTTCGACGCAGGGAGGAATTGTCGATGCAAAGGCAAAGGGCGTCCGCGGCGACATCGATGATGAGGACGATGAAGAGAGCTACTACCGCTACATGGAGGAGAATCCGAATGCGGGTGTGAGAGACGACGGGTCGGATGTCGAAATAGAATACGACATGGATGGAAATCCCATTGCGCCTCCCAAGAAAAAGGACATCGATCCACTGCCTCCAATTTACCACTCACAGATAGAATACGAGGACTTCGAGAAGAACTTCTACACACCGCACGAGGAAATCTCGAAACTGGATGAGGGGCAGGTGCGCGATTTGAGGAAAACTCTGGGTGTGAAGGTTTCCGGCCCTGAACCACCGAAGCCGGTGGCCAGTTTTGCGCACTTCGGATTCGATGAGAGTCTGATAAAAGCCATCCGCAAGGCGGAGTACACGCAACCTACGCCCATCCAGGCGCAAGCTGTACCCACTGCGCTATCAGGACGTGACATTATTGGCATCGCAAAGACTGGTTCCGGTAAAACGGCGGCTTTTGTGTGGCCGATGTTGGTGCACATAATGGACCAGAGGGAACTTCGTGAGGGCGATGGACCCATTGGACTCATTTTAGCCCCGACCCGCGAATTGTCACTGCAAATTTACAATGAGGCCAAGAAGTTCGGCAAGGTGTACAATTTGAATGTGGTCTGCTGCTACGGTGGTGGGTCAAAGTGGGAACAGAGCAAAGCCCTTGAACAGGGGGCAGAGATTGTGGTCGCCACACCTGGCCGTATGATCGATATGGTAAAGATGAAGGCCACAAACTTGCGTCGAGTCACGTTTCTCGTCTTGGATGAAGCAGATCGCATGTTCAATATGGGCTTCGAGCCTCAAGTAATATAAATAATTATGTGATGAAATGAAGAGATATACCTTATTTTATTTATAGGTACGATCTATATGCAATCACGTACGCCCAGACCGCCAGACATTGCTTTTCTCGGCCACATTTAAGAAACGTATCGAACGTTTGGCCCGTGATGTTCTCACCGATCCGGTTCGCATCATCCAGGGTGATTTAGGTGAAGCCAACCAGGATGTGACCCAATATGTCTACGTCTTTCCAAACCCATTGCAGAAATGGAACTGGCTATTGTGCCATCTTGTACAGTTTCTCTCCGCCGGTAGTGTCCTGATCTTCGTCACAAAGAAACTCGACGCCGAAACGGTGGCCAATAATTTAATGGTGAAAGAGTTCAACTGCCTGTTGCTGCATGGCGACATGGATCAAGCGGACCGAAACAAAGTCATCACAAAATTCAAGAAGAAGGAATGCGACATTTTGGTGGCCACCGATGTAGCTGCACGCGGTCTGGATATTCCCCACATACGAAACGTCGTCAACTACGACATCGCGCGCGATATTGACACGCACACGCATCGTATCGGACGCACAGGTCGCGCCGGCGAGAAGGGCAACGCGCACACGTTGGTCACCGACAAAGATAAAGAGTTCGCTGGGCACCTCGTACGCAATCTTGAAGGAGCCGATCAGGAGGTTCCCTCCGATCTGATGGAGTTGGCCATGAAGAGCTCGTGGTTCCGAAACTCACGGTTCAAGCAGGGCAAAGGAAAGAAAATTAGTGTCGGCGGCATGGGCTTGGGCTACCGAGAGCGCAGCAATGCGCCTCGCTCTCACGAAAGCAACTCGTCTTCCACCCCTTCAACAGGATACTCATCGGCGAGCAAATCGCTGTCGAATGCCGGCCCTGCCACAGATCGGTATTCCGCCATGCGAGAGGCTTTTCGTGCACAGTACACGTCCCAGTTTCGCGCCTCCAGCGATCGCACATGGGAACAAACGGTGCCCGAGACTGGCGTGTTTGCCGCACCGCCGCCGCCCCCATCTATAAGTTCACCCGCGTCTGGAGGAGGCTCTAGTGAATCCTCCGGTGGCAGCACGGGCACAAGTCGTACAAAAGCAAAGAAGAGTCGCTGGAACTGAGAACTTTTTCTTTTTAAAGTACTTATTGCTTGCATTTTACGATTACATCAAGTTAATATAGCGTTTAATTAAAGTTCTTATAATTCTAACTTGTGTATCAAATTGTGCAGCTCTAAATAAGTATTTACTGTAACATTTATTGAGCAATTAGTAAACATACAATTCACTCATATGTTTGTTCGACCCCAGCCAACTTATAAATCGTAATTGTTCCAAATATATATTATATATTAGTATATATACGAATTCTATTTACGATCCATAAACTTTGGTTTTTGTTCTTGTAATGTTTGCTTTAAAATATGTATGAAAAAAATATAAATATATATTTCTGACAGAATTTGAAAATAAATCCCCTTAACCAGAAGAAAATAAAAAGGCCAATATTTAAATTTTTCATGGATTTTTTGTAATTTTTGTATTTTAATTTTTATTTTCATTAAAATTAATTCTTCTGCTTATTTTTACTGTAATTATATATTTTTTTTGTTTGTATATTTTGTGTATTTCTTCAATATTTACATATTTTTGTGTGTTTTCTCATTAATAATTAAATTCATTCATAATAGCTTCATTCTTTCGTATGTGAATTTATTTAAAATAAAATCACATTTGCCATAGTTTTGAGTTTCTTCGAAAAAGCAGAAATAAATTGCGTTTTCTCTTGTCACATCTCATTAATTATAATTAATTTTTTTTTTTAAATTTCATTTAAATATTTATTTAGTTTTGTATTTTTGGATATTTTCGGAAATATTGTTTTTACACTGAAACCACTACTAAATATTTTGCTTATTAATCGATCTTTTTTAGTAATATTTCTGTTTTTCTCATTCGTATTTCTGCCACCATGTATTCTTAATTTAATGAGATTCAATTATCTACAGAGCCTTTGGAGAATTTCCCGTGGGAATATGAAGATTCTCCGGCGATTTTGGCTCGATCGCTTCATTTGAAACACCACAGTTAAAAGTTTCCCATAAGTTTTTTCCAAATTTCCTTATTTTGCTTATGCAATTCTTGTTCTTCTAATGCTACTGTTTAAATATTTAGCTAAAGTGCTCTTTAATTTTGTTGCATTTCATTTAAGTTATTTTTAAGGATAAAGTTTTATTTTTAACTACATTTAAGCAATTTTTTTCAACTGGGGTTTTCTTATATTTTTGGATTGTGTGAGAGATCGCTGGAAATTCAAGCCTTGGGAATTTTTCTACGTGTGGCTGCTACTTTATATTTGTAATATATATATGTGTATATATATATATTTATGTATATTTGGTTTTAAAATTGATTATAATTTACTTTTTTATGTGTGTCAAAATCTAGGATTTTTCTTAATGTTATCGTTTTGCTGTGTGTTTTGTGTAAAAATTGGTCCATGTTCAAAATTTCGTTTAATTCTCTACGAAAACAATCCTCTGTATTGTACGAAAAGTATAAAAATAAAAAGTCTACGGCTCTACATATCAAATTGGCGATGAATGAACAGATAGGTCGGTTGGACAAGCTGCGGAAAGCAGTGGGAAAATGTCCGAAGCGTGGTCTCGCTTTGATCGCGTCTGGCCGGAAGTTCTTCATGGACCTGTTGCAGTCGCTCTCAAAGTTCGGCCGGAGGTCTCGGAATTTCGAATTTTTTATTGTCGCTGTGGTCGTTGAGAAGAGCTTTCGAAAAAAAAGCTCTCGGAAAGAGAAAAATTATACAGGGTCCTATCGGATGTTAGAGGGAAACTGATGATAAATTGGGAAAGGTCTCTTTCACCTCACCTCGCAAAGATATTTAGCGGTCGTGTGTGTGTGTGGCTGTCTCTGACTATTACCATTGCCTTGCTGTGTTCGTGTGCGGGCGTTCGCGTGTGTGTGTGAGTGTGTTTTGTTGATGTTTGTAAAGAGAAAAATTCGTTTACACATTTTGTTTTTTTTTTTGCTCATTATTTTTTTATTATTTAATATTTTTGTTTTTGTCACCTTTTTTCAACAAGTTTTCTTTACTTTTTTGCTTTAAATAATTAACAATAGTCCTTTTCATATAGTGCGGATTTTACTCGAAAATTCAAGAACCTTAAATTGTTTACTTGAATGTTGGTTGTTGTTGTATTTTTTCTCAGTGTATATTTATTTTAATTCTTTATGCAATTATACTTATATCTTATTAAATTTAATTGGCTTACTACTAAATATATATATTTATATATATAGATTTTATTTAATTAATATTATTTAATATATAATATATGTATATGAATATATAATTTTGTGTGTGTTTGTAATATAATTTTATTTAATAATTTTACGCTCGAAAATAATAATTAATAGTAATTAAAAATATGCAACAATTAAAAAATAATCAATTAGTTTTTGTTGATTTTGTTTTAATACTTTGTACAAAGAACATTTTTGTTGAAAACCAATTCGCAAAAGAAGTGTTTTCAAATTTTTCTCTTAGTTTTTGCAGTGGTTCGATTTTTTACTTAAACTCTCGACGCCTAACACTAAATGCTTAGAGTAGAAAGAAAATAGAACAGAGTTCAAAATTAATGATAATAGTTTTTACAAAAACAAAAAAAAATTTTATAAAAATAATGAAATACTTTCAAATGAAATCTTTCTAAAATCGTCCAATACTTTTTGCTTAGAAATCATTTTCAGAGGTTTCGTAAAATCGTAACAAAAAATTCTAATATTTATGCCTGTGTCTGTATATGTTTGTATGTATGTGTGTAGTGTATGTAATTGTATTGTATAAGTTTCTTGTTTTGTTTTTGTAAAATTCTTTAATTTCTCTTAAAAAAAGTTAATCTTTTAAAAATCACATTTCATTGTTTCAATCGTTTTTACATTACTTTTGTTTTGCTCGTTTTAACATCGATTTCATATTTGTTTCTCCTGTTGTATTGACTTTTCTCTCAGTGTATGTTATGACAATTTGCCTAAGCAAAGTTCTCTGTAAGCTTTATATAATTTTGTTGTTCTTTTTGTTTTTGTTGTTTTTGTTGCTGTAGTGGTTTTTCTACTTGTTGCTGTTGTCGTTAAAGTAATTAATGCTGCTTAAGGATATTTTGTTTTTCTAAAATTTTACACTAAAAATAACCGACACACGGCTTGGATCAAGTTAAATATTAATTAAACTTTAATAATACTATTTACAGTGTAAGGAAATTGTTTATTTGTATTAGTAGTGTGTGTGTGTGTGTGTTGAAGCATCTGTGAATTGTTCCAAAATCACTTTCACTTCCACTTTCACACTCTCTGTCGTCAGCTTCGTCCTGGGTCGACATTTTTCGATTGTTGATTTCTTGAAATTCATGGATTTATTTACAGTGTACAGTTTTCTAGCAGCTGTTGTTCTTGTTGTTGTTGCGTTTTTTTTAACTTAATCGAAGAGTGCTGCCAGAATGTCATCATTGTTGTTGTTGTTGCTGGAACCACTCGACGGTGGCGTATTCAGATCAGGCTGGGGATCCAAGTACGATAGAATTTCCATGGGATCGACATCGGAAAGGAGCTGCGCGGAAGAGGAAGAGAGACATAGATATGGGACGATTAGAAAATTGCAGAAATATGTATAACTATTCAATGATAGAAGAACCTGAATCACAAAATAATCAAAAGTGATGAGTGAACTTTAAACTTCTCCTCAAATTCAAGGACACACTGTACAATCCTTCTCCCAATCTCTCTCATCAATCGGATGGAACAAACTCTGCGATCCTTCCACAGACGCAGACTCAGACTCAGACTCACATCCAGACCCAAACCCAACTTCAGACACAGACCCCCTCTGAGACCACCGAGACACAGTAAAACCAGGAGACAAACTTACATTCAATTCGTTGGCCGCGTCGCTGTTGTCGATCGTGGGATCGAAGTTGTTCAGCTCGGCGTTCAGATCGGTGTCGTTCAGATTCACCAGGCCATCGGGCTGCGAGTTGATCAGCGAGTTGATGATTTGATGGTGGTTCTGTTGCTGCTGCTGCTGCTGGCCGTCGTTGACGTTCATGCGGCTCGCCGTCGGGGTGCCCGGCGTCTGGGGCGAGTGGTTGCCCGCGTTGTTGTTGTTGCTCGTATTCGGATTCGGGGTGCCGCCCATCGGCTCGTTGTGGGCGGAGCTGACACTGGGCGGGCCGCCGGGGGTCATCGGGTGACTGGCGCCGCCGGGGGTGTGAGGTGTGTGCGGGGTGTGGGGCATCTGAGCGAGAGGAAATAAAAAAAGTTAGATTGCCCTTCAAAAGCCAAGACAGAGAGAGGGGGGAGGGCGGTAGAAGGGACGAGACCCACCTGATCGTTCAGCGACTTCTCCATGGCATTCAGTTGGTCCAGCGAATTCACCGGCTCGCAGTGGGACAGCGGGTCGCTGTTGTTGTTGTTGTTGCCACCGTTGCTGCCGCTGCTGTTGTTGCTGCCGTTGTTGTTGCCACCATTACTGGCACTCGGGTCCGGCTGCGACGAGTGGGACCCTGGGCCCCCGACTCCATTGAAGCTGCCGTCGAAGCCTCCGCTGCGCACACTGTTTTCAAAGAGAAGAGGGAGACGAAATGAGTATCATCAGGGAGAGAGAGAGAGAGAGAGGGTGATGGACCTACCCCTGGCCGCCCATCATGTTACCGTTGGCGATGGAGTTCATGTCGTGACAGGTGTACGGACTCATCGCCTGCGAGTTGTCCCACGTCGGCAGCTGCGTCGAGCCCGGCGACATCACCTTCGAGATGTCGTCGACCAGCTCCTGCTTGATGGTCGGCATGTTGCTCGGACCCGGGGTCGACGAGCCGCCCGACGACGTGGACGGCCCGTTGCTGTTGCCATTGCCATTGCCGTTGCCATTTGCATTGCCATTGGTGGCGGGGCCGTTGTTGTTGCTGCTGCTGCTGCTGTTGGGACCGCCACTGGGGCAGTTGTTAGCCTGCGGGCAGCCTTGCTGGTTGCCCTGCAGGGCCCGCCAGTTGGCGCCCGAGTCGATGACGACCTCGTCGACGTCGGTGTTGCCCAGGGTGTTCAGGATGGCCCAGATGTACTGATCGATCTCGAGGCTTTCGGTGAGAGCGGGTTTACTGTAATGAAGGAAAAGACAATAAGTACCATGTAAAGTAATTTGGGGCGTTGGTTTTTTTGCTTCTCTATACTCACTTGCATTCGGGACATCGCCACGCGCCCCGCTCGCAGTTCATCATCAGATAGCCCTCGAGGTCGAAGCACTGTATGTGCTTGCATTCGTGTCCGCGCGCCGGTAGACGTATTCGAGACTTCAGAATCGGGCACTTCATCGAGATCTTGACGACCTTCGAGGGATCGGCGCTGGTGCCGTCGGGCGCGAGGCCCGCATTCCCGGAGCCCGGCGTCCCGCAGATGCCCATCGCGAAGTTGCGCTTGATCTTGGCCACGCTGTGCTCCAGCGGCAGCAGGTTGCGCTTGTGCAGGCTCTGCAGCACCTGCCGCACGGAGGGTCGGTGGACTAGTTGCAGGACGAACAAGTGCGACTACAGAAAGAGAGGAAGGAGACGATTAGACGATCAGAGAGGAACAGACAGCGAGAGAGAGAGGGGATGCTGAGAGTTGGACACTTACACAACAGCAGGAACTGGCGGTCAATTGCAGCGTGTTGCGTCCGGGCTGGCACACGGACTTCAGATACAGCGGCCGCAGCGCCTGCCCCGTCTTGTCCGAGCGCTCGATGTTCAGGGGCGTGGCGTTGGCCGAGACCGTCACCGTGTGCGGCCAGTTGGTGTTCATCTGGCGGTCGTCCTGGTGGAAACACTTCAGCTGCAGCTCCAGATCCGACCTACACACGGGGAGAGAGTCGTCGTTAACATCCGATCGAAAAGGAAAGAGAGTGAAAGCTGGGTACTGACCGACACATGAGGGTGTTGTAGACGTTCTGCTTGAGGTGGAACACGTGGTTGCTCACGGAGAGGTTGTGCAGCAGTCGGAACGGTGGGAGGATGATGCCGTCGCGCACGGGGAACGTCAGTCTCATCTCCTCGTCTACAGAGAGAGAAGTAGAGAAAAAATCGTGTTAGGAGATCCTGCGCCAGGCGCCGAGCTCGGCTGAACTCACTGTTGTCGATCTGCGGCTTCACGTCGGGGTTGGGGCTAACGTAGGGGACGCTGCAGGCGGGTGTCAGTGGCGGAGTCGGGTTGCCGGGAACTGGACTGTGCTGGTAGTTCTGTTGGAAACTGCAGAAAGCGAGAGAGAACGATCGATTATAAAGAGATGCCTTCGGCATAAATTGTGAAATCTGGCTACTCACCCTTGGTTCTGGTAGGGGTTCGCAGTGCCAGCGGCAGAGCCCGGACCAGCCGGACACATGCCACCGCTGCCATTGCCGCCCATGCCAGACATGCCGCCGCCGTTGCCGCCCGCGTAGAACTGCGCCTGCTGCGAGTGGTGCCCGCCGGAGCCGTAGCCGCCCATGGGGCCACCCTGGGTCATGCACCGCTGCATGGGACCCATGCCCATGCCGCCGGGGCCCATGCCTCCGGGTCCCATGCCGCCGGGACCCATGCCTCCAGGTCCCATGCCGCCGGGGCCCATGCCGCCGGGACCCATGCCTCCGGGTCCCATGCCTCCGGGACCCATGCCGCCAGGTCCCATGCCTCCTGGACCCATGCCTCCGGGTCCCATGCCTCCGGGTCCCATGCCGCCAGGTCCCATGCCTCCGGGACCCATGCCGCCTGGACCCATGCCTCCCGGACCCATGCCGCCGGGTCCCACGCGGCCATAGGCGCCCATCGGGCCGGCGCGTCCGTAGCCGCCGCCCGCCTGCATCGGCACCGGCACGCCGTTGGCCGCCTGCGGATGCATGCCGCCGGGGTGCTGCGGGCCGCCGCCGCCGTAGGGCATGCCGCCGGCGCCCATCTGCTGCTGAGGAACATTCTGAGGATTCGCCCCCATCTGGGGGTACATGCCGGCCCTCTTCTGGGCCGCGTGCATCTGCGGACTGGGGTAGGGCGCCATGCGACGCGGCGGGTACCCGGCGTTCGCCATGCCCTGCATCTTGGCCATCGGGTTCATGGCGTTCATCTGCTGCTGCTGCTGTTGCTGCTGGTGCTGCTGCTGTTGCTGCTGCTGGTGGTGCGCCGCCGCCATGGCGGACATCGAGCCCGACTGCATGCCGCCGCCGCCGCCCATGGTCATGTTCTGCATCTGGTTCATCGGGGACATCTGCAAGGAGAAGGGTTCGAGTTCGAGTTAGTCGTGGGGGATCGAAGCGAATCCAATTGAATTGAATCGAGTCAAATCGAATTGAATTGAGCTGAAATGAATTGGAGTGTGGGGAGAGGGGAGAGTGAGGAGGGGTCTCGTCGGTCCCACTGTCGGCGCCGGCCTTGGCATGCGCGAGGCCGCCTTTTGTTGTCGCAGCGACGACCTTCGGTGCCCTGGATGTGGCTGCTGTTGTTGTTAGTGCAGTAGTAATTGAACTTATTTTTTCCATTGTTGTTGTTGCAGTTGCAATTGTTGTTGCTGGTGCTGTTGGTCGTTTTATTGTTGTCACCATCGTCACCGTCGAGTTTCGCCTTCAACTTGAGCTCATGCTTTGCATTGCATCGAATCGCACCGCATCGCATGTCAGTGCAAGGCTGTAATTAGCCACATGGGCAACAACAACAACGATAACAACAACAATAACAGCCGAACTGTTGCCGGCGCCTGCGCCCCCGACACGAGTTGGCGACGCCGCCGTCGCTGCCGACACCGGCATGAGCCGGCAATTAAATGCGGTATTGAAAATGCATCGGCATCGAAAACGCAATCGACATGCGATCGCGTGGCCTGCACAGTGGGACAAACGGCCGCACACGGGGCGAAACAGAGAGAGAGAGAGAGACAGAGAGGGAGGAAAGTGAAAACCAATTTGAAGAATCATCCGTCGGGAGTGGGAGCGAGAGAGAGAAGCGATCGCCTGCTCAGAACGACCTCTGGTCACTGTGAAAACAATGCGGATGAGAGAAATAGATATAGATAGAGATAAATTGAGAGAGAGGGAGAGAGAGAGACTGAATGGGAGGAAATAGGGGACAATATGAATATTCGTTGTTGCCAATTGAATTTGTTGCTGTAAATTATTGCAACGTCCGCATATTCTGCCTTCGCTTGACAGCAATTTCTCAGATTTCGATCAAACTTTTCAGGTCTAAACCGTCTTCTTTTCCTCTCCCCAACCTGCCCGCTGCCAAATTCCACGCTTTGTACCACTTTTTGTTTCGCTCTTCCCTGCCCGCCAAATCGATTTCCATGGACTGAACACTCAGTCTTTTGGCCTGTATCTATCTCTTTCTTTCGCCTGCCGTTTGCCTTCACCTGAACCTTTCCCTAGCCCGCCAGCTCGTCCGCGTCCTCCCGGCCCTGTCTCTGTCCCGATTTTTCCGCCCATCCTCAGCCCCTCCCTCTCACTTTCGCGCTCCCTCTGGCTCTTCCTCTGGCGAGTGTGCATAATTTTGCATCGTCTGACATTGTGCCAATAAATTTGTGAACGGCGCTATAGATATAGATATACATTTATCTATCTACAAATCTATATCCATATACACATCTACATCCATCTCCGTTTACATACATCAATCTACTTCTAGGTTTATGGAATGCATATGTGTGAATACAACTGTATGCCCACGTGCCTGATTCTGCATGTTTATTGTATGTATTCTATTGTTGAATTTTATATAATTATTTATTGTTATTTTAGTATTATTATGATTATATTTGAGTTATTTGCTCGCCACTGCGGAGCGCTATTTGTGATTTTTATTTGTCTTTCGTTGCTTTATCTCTCAATTTATTTTCTCAATATTTTGTCTAATGATTTTACGACTGTTTTCATTTTTCCTGAGGCTTTGTCTTACTCTGCCAGAATAATATTCTTCATAGTTGTTTCTTCTCAAAAATCGTATTTTCCCGACATTTCTCTTTTTTTAAATTTGATGTTCCATATTTTCATATAATTCTTCTAGAGTATTATTTTTTTCGATTTTATTTTGTTAAATAATATATTTCTTGAATAGCGGTTTTCTTGAAACGTATTTTTCTTGAATGGTTTTGATGTTATTATACTCGTATTTTTTAATATTTTTAAGTTTGATTTTAAGTGAATTTTTTCTTATTTTCCTTTCTCTTGCTGTTTTTTCTATTTCAAATTTTGTGAGAGATTTTAGTAGCCTTTTTTTATATATTTTAATTGTATTATCTGAACTCTATTTCTGTGATTCTCTTCTCCGACCCGTGCTGGTCTCAAGTGGCGGCGACGACACCTTATACGGCTCCATTATGGGTTAATATTGGCCCCAGATTGCACCATTGTGGTTTTAATTGGCGTTGCTGGGCAAACGACATCGTCGACATTATGAATGTATAAATAAATATCGTCGTCGGCTTTTGCTACTATTTTTGTTATTATTATTATTATTGTAGTTGCTGTTGTCGCGCTGCTGCCGCCCCAAAGTGACAGCAGCACATGAGTTCATTTTGAAATAATTCTCTAAAATGGTGTCATTGATTGCATAAATATTTCGCGCGATTCGATATTCCCAACCTCAGCCCGGCCCCTCCCGAATCGAGCCGTGCGCTCACAATTAAAAGCCGCGGCTCCCGATCGCGGGTCGATAATGAGAACGAGTCTGATTCAGCCGGAGCTTCTGGGCCGCAGTGACGACCCAGGGCAGGCTTGGGTAGAGATCGTGATCGGTCGCCGTGGGGTTTCGAGAAAGAGATAAATAAAAAAAGAAAACCAAGAAAAAAATCAATCGTTTTCTCATGGTGAAAACTCCGAGGCGTTTGAGTGAATTTCAATCCATTTAAATTATGAATGAAAATCTCGCTGAATCCCAAACAGAATCGAGAATTTCTCTCTTCCTCTTTCTCTCTCCCTCACACAGGGTGTTCATATCGGGACGCCGTGAATTTGAATTTGAATTCTATTTCCTTGTTGTTGTCTCTCTCACGCCCTTGCATGTCAAATGGTTTGTCATGAAAATGGAAGTTTTGACAACTCCCGATAGACCATTGTGACAGCAACAACAACAACAATCATATTGACGGCGAAAACAAGAAATGACAACAACAAGAACACAATATGCAGATAAATGACGTCATGTGTCGGGAGAACAAATGGAAAATAAACACACGAGGGGGGACAAACAGAACGGGAGGGGGAGAGTGGTTCGATAAAACTAATATCCTGTTGACGTCAACAATAGCAACAGCAACAACAACAACAGTGATGTCCTCACCAATGAGCAAATAAAAGCGAAAAAGGGAAGAAGCTTAGAACAAAATGTTCTTTCAGCCAGAAGGACATCGAGTCAATGCGAGGGAGAAAGAGGGCGAGGCAGGGAGGCGCCAGGGAGAAGAAGAAGAAGATGACTTCGCGCTGCCTCCCTGGCGCCCGACGATGATCAAGTAAAAAACAAACACCAATGCAATTCCAGAGCGACGGGACCAAAAAGAAGTGGAAAAATAAAATAAAAATAGATACAGAGTGAGAGAGAGAGAGAACGAAAAGAGTACTCACTTGATGATGCCTCGCGGCCGCCGCCGCTGCTGCCGCTGCCGCCGCCGCGCCCGCTCCGTTGGGCCCCGCGCCGCCGTTGTAGCCGGCCATGCCGTTCATATGGCCCATTTGGCCCATCTGCATCGGGCCGGCGCCGCCGTTGCCGCCCGGGCCCATCGCCGCCGCGGCCGGGTTCATCCCGCCGGGGCCGGACATGCCGCCGACCCCGACCCCGAGCCCGCCGCCGCCGTTGACGCCGCCCCCGTTCATGTACTGGTGCGGATGCTGGGCTCCGGCCCCGCCCATCATGCCGCCGCCTGCGCCCGGGTGCATGCCGTTGTGCTGCATGCCACCCATCTGTGGGGAGAGGGAGGAGGAGGAGAGAGAGAGAGAATGGGTGAGTGAGTGAATCAATAGTGGGGGAGACGGCAAGTGTTGTTGGGGCGTTGGAAAGAGACTCCAGGGAAGGACAGTGGAGGGAGGCACGGGTAGGAGGGCAGGGAAGGAGTGGGCAGAGAGGTCAGAGGTCAGAGAGAAAGGGAGCAGAAGAAAGAGGTCAAGGAGAAAAGGTCCACGGAGAGAGGAACCGAGGAGAGAAAGAGCCCAAGGAGAGGGAGGCCAAGGAGACTGGGCGAGATTTACGTGCTCACCAGCCACAGACAGCTCACAGCCTCCCTCGCGCCTTCTCCCCGTCTCCTCGACCGGCCCACCAAAGTCGTCCGCTGCTCACCTGACTGTAGCCGCCCATCGTGTCCATTGCCGACTGATGCGCCCCGCTCGCCGTTACCATAGTATTGTAACCTCCCGCGGCGCCGCCGACGACGCCTCCGACGCCTCCGCCGGGCGCCGCCGCCCCCACCGACGACGACGACGTCGAGGACGAGGCGGACGTCGCTGCTCCGCTGTTGCTGCCGCCGCCCGGGTTGTTCGGGTTGCTGTTGTTGATGTTGTTGTTAGTGTTGCTGTTGCTGTTGTTGGTGCCGCCGCCGCCACCAGCACCGCCGGCGCCCACCGAGAGGCTCCGCTCGCTGGCCGTAAACTCCGAGTTCGGCCCGAAGGTGTTCTTGAGGCTCCGAAGGCTGTCGCTGCTGTCGCTGCCCGCTGCCGCCAGGCTGTTCATGTACGACGCGCTGCCGACGCCGACAGAGGGCGCCACGCCGACGCCGAGGTTGGGTCCATGGTGTTGTTGCTGCTGCTGCTGCTGCTGGGCGTTCGTGTACTGGAGGAAACCGTCGTGCTGTTGCTGGTGCTGCTGTTGGTGCTGCTGGTGCTGCTGTTGGTGGTGCGCGAAGCCCCCCTGTTGGTGTTGCTGATGATGAAAGTGCTGCTGCTGTTGCTGGTAGAACTGCTGCTGCTGCTGGAACTGCTGCTGTTGCTGCTGCTGCAGAACAGACACGTGCTGTTGCTGGTGCTGCTGGTGCTGGTGCTGGTGGTCTAAGCCTGGATTGTAGCCGCCCGGTGGAGAAATCTGGCCCCCTAAGGCTGGAGCCCTTGAGGAGCCTGCTTGGCTGTTCATTTCATCATTTTTTCTGCAAGTACAGAGAACAGAAAACTCGAGGTTAGTCACAGTTTCAGGGAAAATATCAACTGAAATCAACAGGAGTATCAACGATTCAAAGGTTTATCTTCAATAATAATAATTGATCAATGGCTTGGAGATGGAATTCCATCACACTTCAATGGAAGCCAGCGACAACAACAACTACGACGACGAAATTCGACAATTGTCAGAGGTACAAATCGAACGGAGCGGAAGCGGAAGTCGCTGATCCCATCCGGCCTGTCGCTTCACACTCATCGCCCTCCCTCCATCGCCATGAGCGGCTTCGCGCTGTCGACGACACAGTGGACGCATCGACAAATCGAGTGACGACATGTGACTCATTTGGTTCTTCGGCGATTTGCTCCACAGTGATCCACAGATATCGATCGATCGCCTGGTGAAGAAACCCGCGAGGCCGATCTCAAGACTTTGGGCTCCTCGTTTTTTAATTTCACATTTTTCATGTTTTCTCGAGGCTTTTGTCGGCTGCCGAAAACCTGCCGCCAAAGAATCCATGAAGTTGTTTCTTAATAAACCGAAAACCAACACTGAAGAAAAAACACTGCCTACAACAACAACAATTGGCGAGACCGGACAAAGTTGGGACAAAAGAACGAGAGGAGCGAAATTGGAGGTATTTTCGAGTGGACTTTTTTCCACCTGCCCTCGATTAAAAATCCCCAAGGCGAAGCGAGGGACGAGACGAGAGACGGATCAGGCCAGGGCTGTGCGAGCCACATGCGTGAGTTGAGCAAAAAATATGAAAAAAAAAAAAAACGTCCCGAAAACGGAGGACCGCAAGAAGGAACCAGGCAAAGGGAGCGACGAAGACAGGAGGATGCGGACGTGGAGGTGGAGGGAAGAAGGCACAGCAGCGGCAGCGGCAGCGGCAGCGGCTTCGTGGACGCGTGTGTGTGTTGACAATAAGTTAAGGAGTCGAACGAGGAGGAGGAGGAAGTGGAAGGAGAAGTGGAGGAGGGAGGCGGAGGAGAGGAAGGAGACAAAGCGCGTGTTCGAGAACGCACTGGCGCGGCATAAATTTAAAATTACTTTAAATACGCGAAATTATGACGAGCCCGTGGAGGGGGCGAGAGCGGGGGACCCACGGGGGTCGGGGGGACGGAGGGCCCCAGCGACGTTGGTTCGGATGACGCCAGGAAGCAGCTGAGAAGCGACTCGGCGGCGATTGAACCCGAAGCCGAGGAAGGATGATGGAGTGGATGGAGTGGAAGGAGGAACGACCAGGCCGCGACCATGGTTGAGAGGACGTGAAACGAAGCCGGCGGTAGGAAGTGTCGAAGGAGCGCACGAGAAGAACCGCAGCGAAAACGAAGAGGCAAACAAATAATAATATATTAACCACAACAACATTGTATCTCTCGATATGCACACACGCGAGTACACAGGATGTGAGATGCGGCAAATTATGCGATAAAATCGAATGATTCTGAGCCTCATTGGGACGGCCCGCTGCCCGCTGCCCCTGCCCCCTGCCACGGACCGCCCTCCCTACCGACGGCGGCTCGTAAATTTGCACCATGTGTCCCACTGTGCGGCGTGGGCCTAACTGGAAAAATATTTCTTCCGAACTCGACACAACGCCGTGGAATATATTGAAGAAAATATATGTGAGGATTCGGTCGTGAAATTAAATGCGAGGCCAGCTGTCGATGACGATGGCGACGACGAGTAACGGTAAGTGTTACTTCAAGATGGCGCCGCGTCACTCTGTCAGTCCGGCCCTTCGTCCCTCGTCAGCAAAACCTCGAGATGCTGTCAATTTGCATGGATTTCTTCGTTGAGTCGTTGAGTCGTGTTGTGAGCGGAGTCTGCTCTCTGTTGTTGTTGTTCGATTGTTTGTTGTTGTTGTTGTTGTTGTTGTTGTTGTAATAGCAAAGATGTCGCCCGCCTTGACACGATTACATTATCCTGCACACAGCCACACGCCCGTCTGAAGGATGTTTTTGTATTTCGGGATTGCTTTCGACATTGAGCTCGAGCAAAGTCAACAGGAGGAGTGACAGAGAGAGAGAGAGAGAGAGCGAGGCACAACGAGGGAGGGAGAGAGAGATGGAGAAGGTGCCAGAAGGTGTTGCCGACAACTTGATTGAAGCACGTCGAGGGATCGCAATTACTTTTGCTTTATTTTAATAGGCACTTGTGTCAAGAGTCGAGACCCGAGAAGGCGACGCAAAGGTGAGGAGAAGGCGAGGGCGCAGGTGAAGGGGTAGAAGAGGAAGACGAGGGCGAGGGCGAAGATTTAGGAGAAGATGACGTAGAGATGGAGGAAGGTTAAAGTGAACGACTTGAGCTGGAATCAGACCCCAATTAGAATACGGAGCTTACGGACTTCACGGCAAGACTTTGAATCCTTTGAAAAGCTGGCGGAAAAATTGATCCAAGGAGGTTGGGTGGAGGCCGAGGATCCGGAATCCTTGGACGACGATGCTGAATTTTCAATGAAGTCGCACACATACACGAGGCCATTGTGTGTGTGTGTGTGTGTGTGTGTTTGGGGAAAAATCGCTCTGACGTCGAGGGCGCGAAGATTTCGAGGCAGCGTCAGAGGCGCGAACGCCGTGTCAAGTTGGCATTTAAACTTAGCCGGATCGAAGGCGGCAACGACAGCAACAACAAGACGGAGCTGCAACAACCACCTTGGTGCAGACAACAACAAAAACAACGAATGAAAGGCGCACAAATGTCAACCGCAAATCGCAAATTGATCTTCGCAAGTGAAAAGAAAACAGAAAACTGTGAAAATTCTCTCATATTTGAATGTGTGGCCTGGGTGCGCGGCGTTGCCGGACTGTTCGATTGCATATTCGTGTGCGTGTGTTTGTGTGTGTGAGTGCATTTTGTAAAATGCAACATAGACAGCGATATCTCGCCATATTCCACAATATTTGTGTGTGTGTTTGCACTCAATTCAAAGGTAGACATAATTAAATTCGCAGATGCGAGAGAGAGAGAGAGACAGAAAGAGAGTGAGAAAGAGGGGGAGGTGGCGGTGGAGGGGAGAAGAAGAGAGGCGAAAACACACAAGGCGAAAATAAATGAAAATGACAACGAATACAACAATAGCAACAATAACAATTACAATAAATACGAAAAATGTATACAGCAACAACAACAACAACGACGACAACGACTAAATGAAAACAACAACAACAATAGCAACAACCAACGCAAACGCTTTGCAATTGACGAGCGAAAACGTAGCGAAATCTAGCAAATAAATTGAAACCATAACACAACAACAACAACGACAGCAACGAAAAGAGGAACAACAACAACAATAGCGATAGCAAAACCAACAACAGAGAAAGCAACAACAACCGCTTGGTGAAGGTGGCCGCACTGCGAGGCCAAAGGGAGGCAACGAGAGGCAGCGGGAGCAGCGAGCGGGAACCAGAGCGAGAGCGAGAGGGAGACACAGAAAGTTGGCAATAATTGCGCGTCTCCACTTCATTCGGCCCGCCAGACGAAAGCAGCGAAGCCACGTCGTCGGCGTCGACCCCAGCCTCAAGTTGGAAATCTATACAGCTATCTATCCGACCATCTATCCGACAATCCGTCCATCCATCCAACCGACCGACCGACCTCCTCCTCCATCTCCCTCAGTCATCCCTGCCACCATCCCCCATACGTCATCTATCTTTCTGTCTCTCAGTCTCTCTGTCTATTTCCCTCCATCAGTTCCTCAGTCTATCAGTTTTTCTGTCTATCTGTTGTCAGTCGCCCGTCCGTCCGTCCGTCCGTTTGACTGGCCGTCTCGGTGGATCGCGGCCGCGTTCATGTAGGGCCAGCGAGCGCCCGACCGACACAAAGTAATATGGTAATGAGTGTTCGACTGACTCGTCGTCGTAGGTACAGACCGTCGCCCTCTCCCTCGCCCTCTCGCTCACCCTCGCCCTCTCGCTCACCCTCAGCGCGGCTGGACGAGGACAGAGAGTGGGGCACGAGAGGCGGCGAAAATAAGTTGAACTAAAAAATAATAAAGTGTATGAATAAATACACTTGGATGTATGTTGGTGCGTGCGTGTGCTCGCGCTTGTGCGCTACATACATATACGTATGTGTGAGTGTGTGTGAATATGTTTGTTTGGCCGTACATACGTGTCTGTATGTACATATATGAACACTGAGAGAAAATAGAGGAATCGAGCGAAAGCAATCACTTCAACGACTCGAGCCAATCGATTGATGGCAAAAACCACAATAACTACAAAAACAACGGCAACGGCAACAGCAACAGCAACAACAACGACTGCGACCGAGGTAAGAGAAAAAGAAATAAAGCAATCGAGGGGTGGGGGTGGAAGAGGAGGAGGAGGGAGGGGGGGGGGGGTTGAGGGGCGCGAAGCAGCTTCAACGAATTTTCGATTTCGCTCAGTGCAACATTGGAGCGTTTAAAAATATCGCTCATCACGCAATGGCAGCCGATGCTGACGATGACAACAACAACAACAAACAACAACAACTGTAGATAATAAAAAAATGAACACAACAACGATATACAAAAAACAACATCGTCGACGTCGTCGTGTATTGAGAGCTGGAAAATGGAATTGAAATAATAGAGAAAACAAAACGACCGGGGGTGAAAGAGGCCAGGAGAGGAAGGGTTGCAGGGAGACGAAGCACGAGGGCGGGAAGTTGGAGGGGCGAGGATGGAAGCGCGGCAGCTGGAAGTGATGGAGGCAACGAATTTAGTCATTTTTTGTCAACCTGCCTTTTTCGGAGTCTCGGCTTTGGAGCCTCGGACAAATCGTGTTTTGTTTCTTTCTCTCCCTCTCTTTATCACCCTCTCATTCACTGTCTTTATTTGCTTGACATATTGTTTACCTCTTGGAGTAATTGTTGTTGCTTTGCTGCTCACGTTTTGTTGTTGTTGTAGTTGTAGTTGTGGTTATTTCTGTAACTTTATTTATGACTGCCATTGGTGTGGCGAACGGAGCGACATCGGCTGGCGGAGGCAGCGAGGGAGATGGAGGCCAACAGGAAGGGATGGAGGAAGAGAGAGAGAGAGAGAGGGAGAGATGGAGAGGAAAGAAGGAGTCCGGAAAACAGATAGATATCCGAGTGAATGAGGTAATTGAATGAATTAACGAAGCAGCCCCGATCGAGGACCCTTCGAACCTCTCGGATCCATTCGAGACACGTTCACACAAATTGTTTATTCTTCGTGGTCTACTTTCGGAGGAGGCCACTGTGCGGCAGTGTTGGAAAACGCTCCGATCGGGTTAGCGGAATATTTTTAGCTGTTTGGGGAAGGGGATGGAAGCGGAAACGCAATCGATAAATTCGGGAGAAATTGAGCTTTTTCGAGGGAGCGAAAGAACGAGAGAGAGAGAGAGAGAGAGGGAGAGTGAGTGCACTTGTCCCTGGATTTGAGAGAGCGGGAGAGAGAGACAGAGAGAGACAAGGAACTGTCGGGTGCGAAGCAAATGAACGAGAAGCCAGAGGCGAGAACCTTACATGAAACCAATGTCAAAAGCTGGCCTACGTGATTGCTAATAATTTGCGACACAAGGCAACAACAATACTACTGACAAAAACAAAAAAAGAACAAAATATTGTCGACAACAACCACGACATTGACAAAAACAACCACCGTATTGACAACAACAACAGCAATAATAATCATAACAACAATCGCTGGCGACCGAAGTCGCGAGTAGGAAATGAATGCGATTCGCTTTGGGTGTGTTGGTGGGCCTCACACACACATGCCCACGGCTGCAACTGGCACATGGAAGCCATGAAAGGTGTTGGAAATGCCTTGGACGCTTTTTGTTTTGGCGGAAAACGCGAGAGCGAGAGCGCGATCGAGGAAGTGGGAGCGCGAGAGGCAGATCCAGAGAAGGATGGAGAAAGGGAGGGGACGCGGAAAAGCGTTTGGCGATCGGCATCGATTTCGACGCCTTGGCCGGCCGTTGTTGTTGTTGTTTTTTTGTTTTTTTTTTTTTCGTGCGATAAGCGACGGCAGTTTTTGGCGGGACGTCGAAGACGACGTCGATGAGGCCGAGAAATGAGGAAACAACTGTCTGTAGTTTGTTATTGTTGCTGATGGTGCTGTTGTTGTTTTTGTAATTGGTCTATTTGAACGATACTTTGTAGCAGGCGAAGCACCGACAATTTGAAAAAGAAAATATCGCAATAACATTTAAAAACAACCAAAGAAAAATTGTTTTCAAGTTAACGTACGAAAACTTTCATCAAAAACAGTTCGGAATTAGTAAAAAAAACAGTGAAAAACTCGTTGGAAGCTTAGTAGCAAATGCAGTAGAAAAGGCAGTAGAAAGGGGAGTCGAAAACGAAGCCGAAAATGTAGTAGAATAGGTAGTAAAGGTAGTATTAGTTGGTAAAAATTCTGAAATATACACCAGTTATGAGACATTTCTGTAAAAATACACGCCTAGGAAATGGGAGCAGATCTACTACTTTTTCCAAAACTGTACTTGGCGCCGACCTCGTGTCGCCAAGCGGTCCAACCGACGATTTCTGCGAATTTCGCGCCGACGTAGAAATATTTTGCTTTTCAGATTTTTCGTATTTGTTTTCATTCTTTCTTGTTTGTTTTTTGTTTTTTTTTTTTTTTGTTGTTTTTTGTTTGTACTTTTGCTCATGTTATTTTTTACGTAGAACAAAACGCTGCTTAGATACTCGTGGAGCCTCACACGCGTGTGTGTGAGTGAGTCGTCGTCCCATTGATTAGATAAATTATTCAGAGAAGATACACTTTTATTGCATGTGAAGAGCAAGTGACAAAAACACACACGAACACATCGCTGATAACTCCAGGCTTCGTGCGGACAAACTCGACCTCGTCCCTCTCGCTCACGCCCTCGCACGCCATTTCCCGTTTCCTCTTCCTTCCGCGTGTCGTGCACGGCAACCCTGAAGACGGCGACACGTGCCCGGAGCTGGGCAAACACGACGGCGACTCCGAATCAGCCACATATTTCCGCTAATTACTCGACACGTGAACGCCGGCGAGTCGAATCGAGGCGAGTCGAGGCGAGGCGAAGATCGCGACGATCGCCCGGCTCTGGCTCCAAGGAGCGGCGGGGGGGGGGGGGGGGGGGGGCGAGAGGGGAGGTCCCAGAGGAGGAGCGGCGAGAGTGAGAGGGGCTGAAAGGCTGAGCTAGAGACGAAGGAAGGGACCGAGTGGGAAATTTAATTGATTTGTTTCTATTTCTTCTGGAAATAATCTGCAATGGAAGTTTTCCCAGGTCGCGACTCCTGACTGAATAATAATGAAATATTTTTTTTCCAAAAACCATTTTCGATGGCTAAATGAAATCCTAATTTTCCATATTGTTTCTTTCGAAAAATTGCTCTCCATTCCTCGAAAGGTCTCGAACGATTTTTCGCTTTGTTTCGCTTTCGAATTGTTGCGAGCGAAATCCTTTGACGGGCGGTGGTTGTGGGTGTCAGCGTGTGTGAGGGGGGTGAGCGAGTGCCGTGTGTGTGTGTGCGGGCTTCCGACAACCGTGCAAGTATTTCATTTGCGTCAATTGCACTCGGTGTCGCTGTTGGCGGCGGGCTCGTTGACCAGGAGTCGAGTCGATGATTGCGCTTAACGCCCTAATGGCGGTGGTCGATGGGTCGCTCGGTCGGTCGTCGGTTGTCGGTCGTCGGTTGGTGGATGGTGGTTGGTGGTTGGTGGTGGACCCGGCCATCGCCACCTCCGTGGTCAGCGCCGCACCCCCGACTCGGGCGAAGCGTGACGCGGCCACCCTCGTCCTCCAGTCCGGCGGCTGACTTATTTTTCTCTTGTTCCTCCGAGCGTCGTCCTTTGTCCGGCAGTTGTCGGTGCTGCTGCTGTTGTTGTTGTTACCACGTATCGTTTTAACATTAATTTTTCCGCCCTCGATGGCGCACACGTGGTCGTCCAGGAGGGTGGGGAGACGCGCGTGGACAGACCGACAGACCGACAGACGGACAGATGGATTGAAAAGTAAAGTAAAGTAAATAACGTAAAGCAAATAGAATGAAACTTATATGTGGGTATTGACTACAACAACAACAAAATAACTCATGTCGTTGCCAGATGTAGTTGTTGTTGTAATTGGCTATTCTTCGGGGAAACAAAAAACACAATTTTCAAACTCGCGTTTTAGTAGCAGAAATTGAAGTGCAGTTTTTGGTTTTGTTTTTATTTACATCCACCATTTTTTAGCGTCGTCGTCATTGTTGTTGTTGTTGTTGTTGTTGTTGTTGTTATTGTTGTGTGTGTCGCTTGCGTGTTGTCGACTTTGATTGGATGCGAGATTTGGCGCGATTGATTAAACAACAAGAGTACAGCATTGACAAAGGCAACAGCAACAACACTATAACCACAACAAAAACAACAACAACATTATAGAGTAGAATAAAGTCTGCGACTGCAACATTTCGCCAAGCGGCAAAATGGAATTTGAAAACACATTAAAACCCGGCCATCGGGCGAAAATCGAAAACGTAGTAGAAAAATAGTAGTAGCAGCCAGGATAACTGTGAGTTATGGCTGTGGACGAGAGTCGCGAAAAAAGCGCTCTCTACTTTTTACACAATAACAACGGGATCGTACAACGACGGCAACTTTTAAAATCACGACGGCCATCAAAAATGGAGTGGAAAAGGGAGCGAAAAAAATGCACCCGAGTGCAATAAATAATGGAGTAGATTTGATTTTTTGCGAAGAGATGCGAATCGCAAATAAGTTCAAAAGAGCACGAGACAGACAGAGAGAGAGAGGGAGAGAGAGAGAGAGAGAGAGAGGGGATAGTGAATTGCATGAAAGTAGTAAATTTCTATATTTATTTGGGAGCAGAATGCGGAATGAGCTCAACATGAATTATGCACAGAATGGACAAAGACAAAGTGCGACCGAGGGAGGTGCAGAGAAGGCGAGAGAGGGAGAGGGAGAGAGAGAGAGAGAGAGAGATAGGGATCGTGTGCTTTGGAAATTCTCGCAAACAAGATGGGAAAATTCCATTTCGAGTCCTTCGAGGCCAGCAAATGCAGTTAGTTGGAGAAAAGGAAGCAGTCGAAAGCGATGCAGGGCTTCTCATGAAAAATGAAATTCTCAATTCTCAATTCTATTCAAATCTATTGTTCGCAAGGAATTCCATTTGCATTCCATGCATTTCGCAGTCCACGAAAAAGAGTAGTCAACGGGAGTGGAAAAAGGCAGTGAATCAACGTTTGAGGCTCGAACAATACGGATGGCGGATGGCGGATGGCGGACGGCGTTGCCCGAGGCCAGAGAGCGCGGTTGAGGGGGAAAACGTGAAAATCTCGATATTTCGGGGCAGATGATGATTGTGAAAATAATACGAGCGAACAATGCAAAGCAGTCGAAGTAGTTGGAGGAAGGACGAAAAAAAACAAAAACACTCAAAAATGGCTGCAGGACCAGGGAGAGGGTGGGGAGGAACGAGGGTGAGACAGGGACAGGGCGAAGGAAACAATGAGGAATTTCGCAGACGCACAAAACGAAAACCGAATTCATAACGAATCAATCACGCATCTGTTCGTCGGCCCAGCGACGGGCCCTCGGCGTCCCACCGTCGTCCAGACGTCGCCCCCCCCCCTCGCTCTCCTTGCGATGTCCCGCCGCTCCTGTGCCTCCGCTGTCCTCGTCTCCTGGCCCTCGCCCCTCGTCTCTCGGCCTCCGACTTCAAACGCATTTCGCGTGCAGTCGGCGCCGAAATAAATGCGGTTGACAGAGGTTTTCAAGGGTGTTTTCGCCCCTGCCTCTCGCTCTCACACCCTCCCTCTCTCGCTCCGTCTCGCTCCCGCACGGCTGTCCCTACCATCGAGTTGTTGCTGCTGCTGCTGTTGTTGTAAGAAGGGAAGGAACCCTCGAGCCGGCGACAACAAAAGCACTTCCGGTGGTGAATTTTTCAATATCGCGCGCCTTCGGTCGCGACCAGAGTCCTGTGAGTCCTGCGAGTCCTTTGTCGGAGTTGTCAGGGTGTGTGCAGGCGTTTGCGTACGTGTATGTGTGTGTGTTCGGGTGGCTTTGTTGGTGTGTGAATCGCCTCGATTGCATGAAAACCTTGTTCGCATCGGACGGAGGAAAATCGTTTTTTGTCGGCACTTTTTCGATTGGATTGTTTTTTTCTAATTTTGTTTTTTTTTTTTTTTGTTTTTTTTGTAATTCCCTCGTAAGCTGCATGTTGTTGTTGTTTTCCTGGAGTTTGTTGTCATCCCTTTCGTTTCCCCATTTTGCAACTGTGGTTTTTTTCGGTTCGTTTGCTTTTTTGCTCGATTTTTTCTTTGAATTCGCCGAACTCCAGACCTCGACTGCAGTCGATCGTCGTCGCCGTCGTCGTCGTCGTCGTCGGTCGATTGTCGGCGATTTGAGTTTTTTGTCGAACGCCGAACGGCGGGCGAAAAAGCGACGAATTCGAATTTCATCCCCGGCCTTTGGTTCATTTGCGTTTCGGCGGAGCTCGAAGGACTTCTGACGGCCGGGATTTTCTCATGTCATTCAATACAGACGTGGTTGTTGTTGCTGTTCCTGCTGCAGTTGTTGCGTTCCCCGAAATTCGTTGAAGTTTCTTCTTTATTAATTTTTTTGCCATTTGTAATTCTTTTCACATTTTTATTCTTTCTCTCCGTTGTATTTGTGTGGGTTTTTTGGTCCCGAAACCACTTTGGGATGGGAATTTGCCTTTGGCTGAAATTCGGCCGTCGCTGTCGTTGTCGCTGTCGCTGTCACTGTTGTTGTTGTTGTTGTCGCTGTTGTTATTGTCATTGTTGCTGTCCTTATGTCGCCGTTCGCAGCGGGTTGTCGCGGCGCGTCGCCTCGTTGCGTCTTCTGTCGCCGTCGTCCTCGCCTGGCTCCCCTGCCCACGACCCCGTTCCTCCCTGCGCTCGCTTGCGCCCCGCCTCATCCCGATGGCAGTCCTCGGCTCCGTCTAGAGTTTCGCCCGTCGCCGTCGTCGTCGCCTCGACTCGGCCGCCGCCTCGCCGACTAACGGCTTCTTGGCGCCCACATCCTGCCGTGGTCTGGGAATCGAGTCGTTTCGCTCGCAGACCCCGGCCAGACGACGCCACTGCGGCGTGGTGCGCAGCGAAAGCAACGTAGTTCGCCCGGGGAATCCGCCGTGGGAGTGAAAGCTGGGGCTCCGGGACCCCACCCAGAATAGTAGTAGAAAAGTACTTTTGCAGAAAGATGTCTATCAACAGAAAAATCACGTTTCACTGCAAAACACTACCAAATTCTGACAAAATTCATAAAAAAGTCGAAGTTTCAAAATAGTAGTAGAATACTACTATTTCGCAGAGAGGTGAAATCGTGAAATTTTGTGAAAAACCCCACTAAATCGCACTCGGAAAACTTTAAAATGCCGAAAAACACAAATAGTAGTAGAATACTACTATTTCAAGGAGCAGGCAAAACCTGAATTATCGTGAAAAATCTTCAAATTCCCGCTATAAATAGCACAAAAATGCACCTCACTGATGGAGATCTGAAGTCTGAAGTCGTCCTGCTTCCGAGAACTTTTCGCTCCTCGCTTCAATCATAATTCCTAATGTGTTTTGCAACGTTTTCAACACTCGCCTCGACGTAAACAAACTCAAAGAGATTTTTATAAACTCCACCGTGGCAGAGGAGGCGAGGCGAGGCGAACGCAAGCGTAAACAGTGGGCACGTAAGGCAACAGCAACGGTAACAACAACAAGAACCAGAGCACTCCGAAGTGCTCCATTTTGGCTGCCATTTATTTTTGTTTACAGCTTCCCATCGCACTCGGGCTCGTGGACGGGGCCGCGGGCCGGGGAGAGGCGCATCCCAGACTCCGGAAGTGGCCGCGCAGACCCTGAGGAATTTTTCGAGAACAAACAGATCGCGTGCTCTCGAAAAAGCAACTAAACACAAGAAATAAGCACCAGATTGGGCCGGGAATCGATCGGAAGGGGCAACAAATATTGCATCCGCCTGCAGCACGGCAACCCCTTTGGGCAGGACGATGCAGTGCGGTACAGTTCGGTCCAAGTGCAGCGGGCAACGAGTAGCAACAGAGTACTAGAGCAAAAGACCACACAGACAACCAGGGCACTCGGAACACATTTCGAAAAACACACGTTGCCGGCAGCGGCCGCAGGTTTTTTCGCCCTCGCTCTCCCACTACTATTTCGGTTGCAATCCGCTTTTTGCGCCCTCAACCCTTTGAGGCTGGGCAGTTTTTCTCCCTCTTCTTCTCGACTATTTTTGACGGCGTACGGCGTACGGCGTTCGGTTTAATACGTTTTTCCTGCCACTGCCCTTCTCCCTTCGAAGCTACTATTTTCAGCATTCTCCTGGTTCGAGCCCCTTTTGGCCTCTGTTCTTTCGTCCCCTTGTCCAGAGTCCCCCGACCACAGTCGATTGGTGGTGTGCGTGGCTGTGTGTCTGTGTGAGTGTGTGCATTTTCACTCCTTTTGCTTCGGTTTGGGCGAAGACGCCAGTGATTTCACTTCCCCTGACTGACTTCAGTCCCTGCCCCCATCTGGCCAACCGGCTCCCCTCTACTCCCACTTCACCGCCTCTTTTACTCCCCTTTCCTCTCCCTCTCACTGCCTCTCTTTCTCACACTCACTCCTGTTTCTGCGACTCCCACTCACAGCCTTTCCCGACTGTATTCAAATGAACCTCGCCTGCCTTCTGCATGCGAGGGATGAACGGCCCAAAGAGCGACAGTGATAGAGAGCGAGAGATGAACGAGGGACTGAGAGGGGAGAAGGAGAGCACGGAGGAGAGTGAGGGAGAAGGGGGGAAGAGCGGGTGGGCGCCTAAGGTGGGCAGGGGCTGATGGAACGGAGTCTGCCTCGGGTTTGCCGGGTTCGCATCGTTCATAAATCGGGATTTACTTCCTCTTCTTCTGCTACCATTTGTTGTTGTTGCTGTTGTTGTTCGTTCTCGTTTCGGTATTGTTTCGAGTCGAGGGTGCAACACATTCTTGTTGTTGTTGTTGCTGTTGCTGTTGTTGATTGAAACGTCGTGCTTTCGAAGTTTATTGCGCTGATTTATCAGTATTGCTCATTGTTGTTGTTGTTGTTGTTGTTGGGTTGTTTGGTTGTTTCACAGTTCTTGTTCTTGCTACCGACATTGCTCCCGTTGTTATTGTTATTGTTATTGTTATTGTTGTTATACGTTTATGGTGTTGTAGAGCTTCAGTTGTTGTTGTTTTTATTGTTACTATTATGGCTCTTGACGTTCGTTTCTTGTTTGCGTTCTGGTCAGCCCATTGTGCGAGGTGGTTTTGCGGTCTCTCTTTCTCTCTCTCTCTCTCTCTCCCTTTCTCCCTTCTTCTACTGCTCTCCCCTCCCTCTGCCACTATTTATTCAATGCACAATATTTCGGTAAATATTTATGGACCCTCGACCCTCCAGTCCTTCGACTCCTTCGACGCTTTTTCGACCACGCCCACGTTCAGCGATGAGAACGCGAATTTTGCCCAGTCAAAATTTCATTTTTGCATTTTCCGAAATAGTTTTCCCGATTTTTTGGCCGCCATGTCGCAGGCACTCGGAGAAGCCGTGGCCAGAAGTGTCGAAATCGGGAGACAATCGATCGACGGGCCGCCGACTACTGGGTTTTATCTTCCATTACGTCGATGCCCCCGTCGCCGTGATTCACGCGCCGTTCCTCGGGAAGCGAAGCCGATTTTTTATTTATTTTTCCCTTCCACTATCTGGCACTAGAGATAACTGCATTACACGCGCTAATTTTAATTGTTTTCCCCTCGCATTAAAGCGATCTCGTTTTTTAATCGCCTTCCCGTCTTCGTCTTCTGCCGCCCCCCGACCCCGCCCTTCGTTGGCTACCTTCTTCGGCCACAACCACCCCCCCCCCACCCCCCACGACGACGGTCGCCCTCCCCTACTCTCTTATCATCGGCGGCTCGAGGCGTTTGCAACACCGGATCCGCTCGTGCCGTGATTTTATGCCCTCATATCATATCATTTCTGTCGTTGTGGAATTTTCAATTATCGGAAATTATTTGGTGATTTGTTATTATCGATTTCTTTCTATTATCTCTCGGATGTTTCAATTATTTGAGCTATTTTTCAATATAAATTAGGTTATGTCAAAGTGGTTCATTTTTAAATGTCATTTTCTTCTAAATTCTGGTTATTTTCAAATTCCATTCATTTTAAATTTCATTTATTTTAAATTGAATTTTCTTCTAATTTTTTTTTTCTTTTGTTTTGTTTTAATTTGTTTATTTTTCAATTGCATTTATTTTAAATTTCATTTACTCTTGAATTAAGTTCAATTGACAAATTTCGTTCAGATGATAAAGTACGTTCAATTATTAAATTTTCTTCAATTAAACTAAGTGGATTTCCTAAGTTTCGATTAATTTCCGGTTAATTGCAGAATATCGATAATTTCAAACATTTTCTTAAATTGGTTTGAGTGATTGAGAAGTTCGTTGAGTTCAGGTATTCGACGATCGAGGAAATCAAATTATTCTTTCGACTGACGATTTTTATTGATTGCACTTTGTCGGCGTCGCTGTTGTTGTTATTGTTGTTGTTGTTGCTGAGTCGGCTGGCTTTCCAAACGCCATTAACAACAACGAAATTTCCCGCTCTTTCCACTCGTCTGTCAATCTATCAACCTCTCTCTCTCTCTCTTTCGCTTCCCCTTGATCGGCTCGTGCGACTTTCTCCCGATTCGCTGCGTCAGGATGGCTTTCGAAAGTAATCGGCTACAGATATTCGTTACTCTATCTAATCGCAAAAACAATTATATTGACAATTATGTGCGAGAGACGAGAATTCCTGTGGCAGTCGATTTTTTTTTTGTTTTCGCTTTTTTTTGTTTGTTTCTGGCTTCAGTTTGTTTTGCTTTGGTAGTTTTGGCGATGGCGTTGGTGTGGAGGTTTTTGGTTGTTTGTTGTTGTTGTTGTTGTTGTTGTTGTTTTCGTTAGTTTATCACCCACCTCAGTGACATTGTTTCGTAGGTCTGTTGTTGTTGCCTTTCGTGTTTGTTGTTGCTCTCGCTGCTCGCTAATAGAGCACAAGGTTGTTCCAACTGAACTATTGTTGTTGTTGTTGTTGTTAGTGCGGTTGTATTGCGTTGCTATTGTTGTAACATTAATAT
This sequence comes from Coelopa pilipes, assembly GCA_947389925.1. Taxonomy (NCBI): domain Eukaryota; kingdom Metazoa; phylum Arthropoda; class Insecta; order Diptera; family Coelopidae; genus Coelopa; species Coelopa pilipes. The sequence continues at coordinate 27,882,957 of OX376699.1, read as the reverse complement.
CGTCGTTGTTGTAGTGTTGTTATAGTTATCGAAATTGTTGTTGTTATTGTTGTTGTGCTCGCTACTCGCGTTCTGGCCGCTCCACCTCCGCCCGACTTCTGCGCGTCGAGCTCCGTTCGAATCGAGGACCTTCGCGAGTGGGCGGAGCGCCCACGAACGCACACACACACACACACACACACACACATGTAGCGAGATGACTTCAAATATTCTCGCCAACCCGGTCTCGGACTTGCCGAAGCTTTTCCATCGCCGCTTTTCACAGCCTCGCCCCTCGTCCAACACCCCCCCCCCCCCCAAAACGTTTCGCGAACGGAAAAGTCTCCTTCGCCGCCCCCTCTCCCTCTCCCTCTCTCTCTCTCCCTATTGTTTTGGGCCGCCTCCCCGCAGCCCAGGGCCCGACCTGCTGGCGCCAACACCCGATGCCCTCGAAGCAAGCCAGCAGTCGCCACAGCACTGGCGCCTCGTCCTCCCTCCGGCCACCCCCGACCCCCCTCGCTCTCTCTCTCTCGCTCTCTCTGTCGCTCACAACCACCCCTCGCAGGCCCGCCGCACTCGCATGAAACATGTTGGCCGTCCGTCCCCCAGAGCCATCTTTCCGTCGGTCGGTCTCGCCATCGGACCCGCTTTGTGTCCCTCTCTCACTGTCTCTCTCCCTGTCTCTGTCTCTGTCGCGCCGTGTACTTGAAAAACCAGTTTAAACGCGAGTGAAGAAACAAGACTAAAAATAACAAACGCAAACACCGAAAGCAGCGGCGGCGAAAAAATTCAAAAGTTTATGGAATACAATAATTTTTCAACTCGTACACAAAATCCCAAACACAACAACAACAAGAACAAAGACACGATTAAAAGAGCAAAAACAAAAGAAAAACGGAAAACAAAAACAAAAACAACATGAAATTAATAAATAGAGACCGAAAAACAAAGGCGAAAAAACCTAAACACGAACACAAAATTCAAAATTGAATTGTCATAAAATTTTAATTAAACTCGCACCAGGCAGATATCGCTTCATACAAATCTAACACCTTACACAGACGCACACACACACACACACATACATGTGTTCACTTGTATGTTTCATGAGTTCATGTGGTGTCGCTGATATTTATATATAGTATATATATAAACATATAAGTATGTGAACAAATAGGTGTCTATATTAAGATAAATCTATATCGCGGTTGTTGGCAGTAGTTGTTTCAGCTCTTGTTGTTGTCGTTGTCATTTTCGTTGTTGTTGTCGTTGCCAATTGTTTGCCCAAGCACTGATAACTAAATAACTTGTCGACGCCCGAACGACCTGAAATGGAAAACCAACAACAGCAACGACAACGAAAATCAGTTGCTGTTGTTGTTGTTGTTGTTGCTCCACCCCTCCCCCTCCCGCTCCCCCTCCCGCTCCGCTGGCCCACTTCTCGTGGGTCACCTAAAGAAATGGAATACCGACTAAAGCCAACAACAACAACAACATCGTATCTCCTGCCGCCAGTGACGCGAAATCCCGCGACTCCCACAACCGCACACACATGTCGATCCGTGTACATGTATGCGTGTGTGTATATTCACATATATTTCGTTTCGGTTCGGCCAGATAGAATTCTATGCAAGTCGTCGGAAATATTAACTTTAGTAAATAGCTCGCTGATAACGCTGATAAGGCTCCGAGAAGCAGCCGACAAAAACAACACGAGAACTACACAAAAGACAACCACAACCACAGCGAAAACAACGGCAGAAACAACTACAACAACGAGTCGTTCCGATGATAAAATATTTTGCTACGTTTTGCCCGATCATCGGCGAGCGAGCGAGAGAGGGAGAGGGAGAAGAAGAAGCCAGTGCTCCAAATAGAGCTCTGATATCGTTTGGGTTCAGGTTTAATTTTAATTTTTTACTTCAACTTCACTTCTCCATTTTTATTTTTTCCAGTTCTGATTCGTAAATTTCGCATTCTTGAATTATTTCTTAATTTATTTTTAATTTTTTTTTCATTTGCACTTTATTTTATTCGATTTTTTCATACATTTTATATTCATTTTCTTTCAGTTGTTTTTTTATTTTTTCATTATATATTTTTTAAAATTTTTATTTCATATTTAACTTTTTTATTTCTTCAAGTTCTGTTCTTTAAATTGTTGTGTTCTTTCGTTTGTTTTTTCAATTTTTATCTGTTAAATTTTGATTTCTCAAACATGATTTCTTCAAAATTTATTTATTCATGGCATTTTCTGTTATAATAAAATCATTATTTGCTTATCTCTGCCCTTTGCCCACTTCTATTTGATGTTTCTCGATAACTGAGATTTCTGTTCTCCTCTTTATTCTCCGTTTTATTTTGTTCCATATTTTCCTACAATGATTTGTCGAGTACTTCGGTGCTCATTTCATTTGAATTCGCCTCGTCAGATATCGGCGTTGGTGGAATTGAATCGGGTCGAAACACGTTGTTGTTGCAGTTATCAGGCCGCCGATTGAGAATTTCTTCACCCTTCACGTGACGCCGGTATCCAGCGCCGACTTGGAGACTTTGCCCGCCGGCCACGTATCTGGAGCACGATTTGCCTCGCTTCGATCGCCGTGGACAGGCGAAGGTCGCGGCCAGAAACCGCCGGGTGATAATCATATGACGTGTGGTCGGTCGGCTCTGGCCACCGCATTAACCCTTGACAGTCGCTATCGATCGCCCCCGATCGGCTGAGGCCTGAGGCTCCGATGCGCTCTCGTCAAGGGCCCGACTCGTCCTTGAGCGGTCCCTGGTCCCTAATTGAGCGGACATCGAGCCAAATCGGTTTCGGGTTCGCGGGCCCGGCGTCGCGACTTGACTTCGCGCCCATCCACACGCCCCATTAGAGGCCCAACAGGCGTTCACTTCATTCACCTTTAATTAATTTGTGCCATCGGCAGAGCGAACCGAGGGAAGAAAAGGCCGCGTCGCTGGCAGGCGATGCGAATTCCAGTGTGAGAATCAACCGGGTTATTAACTCGGGTTCACACGGGAAACGACGCGGGTCGAGGGCGCGGAACCCGGGCGGAAACAACCCCTAGTTCCGGCAACCCGTGCCCGCGGTCCGCGACTCGTTCGACCCGATCTCAATAAATGCGTTTCATCACGCGTTAATTTTGTACAAATAGCGAGGACAGAAACCATCAAACAGGAGTTCATCCGAAACTTCCAACCCTCGATATCATCCCTCACCCTCCTTTCCAACCCAACCTCTCCCTCTCCCTCTCTCTCTCTCTCTATACCTCTCTCTGCATTTGCCCAGTGGCAGAACGCGTCATTTGCTGGCTTCTCTTTCGTCGCTCCCCCTGCATTCGCAATCGCAATCGGATTCGGATTCGGATTCGCATTCTTCACGGTCTCATTGTGCCTTTCTCCTCGTCATGTTTGCGTTGTTGTTTGGGGTTTGTTTGCCAACGCACACTCGCACACACGCTGATTGACGATAACAACCCTTAGTTGCCGACGTCATCCAGCGAGGGCCGACGACATCGGCTCGAACTCGTCACCGGCGACCCCATCGTCAGGCCCATCGTCATCGCCGACCACATCGGCGTCACCGGAGTCCACCGTCCTGTCTCTGTTTCCCTGCCCATCGCCCCGTCGATGGCGTTGCCGTGGCGGGGTTGCTGCGAGTCCGAATGCAATTCACACCCCATGCCATTTGGAAATTTAATTACTTTTCCACTCGCCCGCCGACGCAGGCACACGCGCGTGTCGATGAAATGTCAAGCGAGATGACAAACAAAATGCCGAACCAACAGAGTGACAAAGTGACGTTCGGCGCCATCTTGTAATTGAATTAGTCGTCAACGTGTTTGATTTGACAATCGCTGCGATTGCATTTTTTACGTTTCCATGCATTGGTGTGCGTGAGCAACAGCGCCCCAGGAGCAAATCCGACGACGACGACGACGACGATGACAGAGCTCATGGCAATGGCTCGAGGCGACGGCCGAGGGTTGAACTCGGACGAGGGCCGGGGCCACGGGTCGGGGTTGCCAGGATTAGGCCGAAGTCATGGCAGCGATCGGATGAGGAAATCTTGATTACGCACCTAAGAAGCGCGACCTCTGCACGCGGAACGACGGATTTGTGTCAAGCGCTCGACTCGCCTCGCCTCGCCCGAGGTGTTGCCGTTAAGGAGTTTAGGCTGCGAGCCGGCAACAAAAGCTTCGTCCTGGGAGGGAGGGAGCGCGAGCGAGGACGAAAGAACGCGCTCGGCGCTTGTCAGTGGCTTATGGCATGATACGTCCGCTTGTTATGCAGATCAGGGCCGATGAGGCCGCCGGGATGAATTCCGAATGAATTCGTTCGCAGCAGACTTAACGATTATTTGATTAGTTTTGGAACTCTGAGCCATTGAAATGGATTCCTTGTCAATTGCACAAACTGAATAAGGCGAATTTAATTGGGCCAATTTAATCAGGCAGCCGAAGGAAGTCGGCAAAAGCCTTGCCCAGGGTTCGAAGAGTTCGTGCATTTTGCAGAAATCAGAATCTAAAAAGTTTACACCGAGCGATGTCGATGACGGCATTTGTGTGTTCGAACACAATTAACATATAATTGCCATGAGTTGTTGCTAATTTGTAATGTTGTTGTTGTTGTTGTTACTGTTGTCGTTGTTGTTGTTGCTGTTGCTTTGTCAATGTTCGTGCTCGAGCTCATGTTGTTGTTACGCTGTTTTGTCGGTTGTTGTTTACTTCAGAATGGCGTTGTTGCTATTGTTGTTGTGTTTTGTTCATGTTTTTTTTTTTCGTGTTTTTATCTTGTTGCTATTGTTGTTGTAATTTGTCTAAGTGAGACATCCCTGCGCTCTAATTGAACGTCGCTTGACCCATAAACATTTCATTCACTGTATGCAACCGTGTGTGCGGGTGGCGAGTGCAACAAAAACAACTACAACAACAACAACCGACCGGAGCAAGTGAGAGAAGAGCGTGAACGACAACATGAACATGAGCACGGCGGAGAGGAACAAGGAGAAGTCGAAGTAGAACAAGAGCAAGACAGGAACAACGCGAATTCGAAAAATTAAAACAATAAATACTGGATTAACAACAACAACAACAAGTGAGAATAATTGTAGAAGTAAATTCGAGAAGTACAGGGTGTTCCACGCCACACAGAACGAAGCGAATCGGTTGCATTTTGTTGTTGTTCTATGCAAATGGAGGAAATGCCAAATATGTACATGTGCTGTTGTTGTATCCTTTCAACAACAACAGCACATCATCGCCGTCATCATCATCGCTATTAATATCTAACAATGGCTGCCGGTACAACAACTACAACAACAACAACTATTTATAATAACACCACTATTTATAATAACCATAAACACTAAAAAACCAACAACACCGACAGCAACAACAACAAGGCGTCGTGAGTGGTGAGTGAAAGAAGGAATCGAGAAAAAACACATTAAAATTCAGGACGAGGCAAAAACCACACACGCACGCACACACGCACACACGGACACACCGACCCCAACCAACACATCCTCACGCACGCACGCTCGCTCAATTAGAGGCGGCGAGGGGAAGGGGAGAACAAGAGAGAGAGTGAGTCGAGAGTGGGGTGCGAGAGGAGGTGTGGAGAGGAGAGGGGAGGGGAGGGGAGGGGCCGCGTGTGCCTGTGCGTGTGTGTGTGTCCATGTGGAACATGTGTTGCACAAGCAGCCAAAGGATACGCCTCGCGGCGTCTGACATTCATTTGGCTTCCTGCTGCGAGCCTGTGTGTGTCTGTGTGCGCGTGTGTGTTCGTGTCTCGCTTCGCCCTCGGCTGGCTGGCTGTTTGTGTGCACGGGTGTGTGTGCGTGTGTGTAAGTGGGCTGTATATTCCCGATTGCGAGCGTGTGTTTGTGAGCTCGTGTGTTCCCGTGTGATAATTTGTGTATTTTGTCGGATTAATAAATTTTTAAGTACGCGAATGTGAATACAACAACAGGAACAACAGGAACAACAAGGAGAAAAAACACCATTCAATTATACGAATTTCCTGCGGAGCGAGGGGAATTTCCCGGGAGTGTGGGGAATTTACGAACTTGAGGGAAATTCTCCGAGTTGATAAGGAGGGTTTTTTTCGTTGTTGCTTTTCTAACGAGGAATTCTTTTTTGGCAGCGTTTTTGACGAAGGGAATTTTTTACATTACGGAAGGGATTTTATTCTCCTGGTTGGAGGGGATTTTTCCCACATTTAGGAAGGGAATTTCCCACGTTGAAGAAGGGAATTTTTCTCATTGAATTCCTCCCATTTCCCTCCTTCCTCGAAGGGCATTTTAATGCTGTTTATTTTATTATTATTTGTATTTCTATTTCTATGTCCTCGTTTTGTCGCCGCGTCGAAGGGTGGTTGATGCATTTCCGAGGGAGGTTTTCGTCGACGATTAGGGATGGTGCAACACATGAGTGCCCGGAGAAGTGGTCGCCAACAAATACGTGAAATATTACCGTGAACCGCGGTAGGAGAGGCAAGTAAAATAGGTTTTGAGTTGGAAAACAACCGCGGCGTAGTTCGAGGTATTTTGCGTCCCTCTCGACTACTGTGGCCTGGCCGCAGTTCCTCGAAGCGATGCCAGCGACCCCTCGGCCCATTTAGGGCGACTTTCGCGGCCCCGCCCGGTGCGCACTTGGCCCGCAATAAACCCCAAATGAGTTTCGGGAACGGTCGTGGCCGAAATCTTCGCGGAACCGCCGGCCCGGCCTCGAGCTCGACCATAAACCGAGCGTCTGTGCCAGGACGAAGCTACCTGGGGTGCCCGAATGGAAATTTCCCAACACCGGTGGACCAAACAAAACGGCGATCCTCGGAATGCGGAAGCCGCGGAGTCGGAGCCACCTGTTTCGGCGCTACCTGCGGGCGACTGAAGGATTCTCGCAATTTAAATATTTCCCAGAGCCCGGCCCGACCCGACTCTGCGCTGCCGTTAATCCTTTGGCCTGCGAAAATGGCGTCGTCGCGAGAGATTCCAGAAATTCCCCGAACGAGCCGAGGCGACGGCGTCGCTGCCGGGTGGCAACGAAAAGGCGGCAGGGAGAGGGAGAGGGAGAGGGAGCGAAACCGAGTGTAGGTAGCGAAGGAAGCCGCCGGCCAGGGCCGAGGAAGGGAGGCGAATTCCCGGCTTCGTGAAGAAATTTACACAATCGACGGCGACGTCGCAGGCAACAAAAATAACAGATAAAACAACAATGCGAACAACAACAGAAACAATGCCAGACGGAATAACAACAACAACAACAAGAGGAAGAACAAGAGCTCTGGCGTTGTGGACGAAGACATCGACGCCGACGACGTCGAAACCGAAGACGCGGCCCGGCCGAGAACCTCGGCGGCAGGGCGGACGGAGGGCGGGGGAAGAAAATGCATGAATGACCTTTGCTGCATGCGATCGCGATCGAGCGAGGGTTCGGCCGAGGCCTGAGAACCCGACGTCGACTACGACGACGACGGCGACGGCGACGGCGGCGAAAGAGGATGCGAAGAGCGTGAGAGAGAGAGAGCGAGAGGGATCGGGATCGAGGGAGGGAGGTAGGGAAAAGGAGGCCTGGGAATTTCTGCCGAAAGAGGCCGGTGAGAAACGAAACGAGGAGAAACGGCCGATGCGACGATCGACGACGCGGGTCCCAACGGCGGAGGCGAGGGCAGCACCCGAAGCAAAGGACGGGGAAGGGAAGCGAACGGAGGGAAAGGAAGGAGAGCCAAGGCTAGGGAAAATTCCTCTCAAGCGCGGCGGCTGCGGGGAAAATCGGGCAGGCAGGCAGGCAGCGAGCTTGGAAAACGCCGCCTGATGAATTGACGAATGGCCGAGGGTCGGCGGACCGATGGACGGACGGACGGCCGGCGGGACAGGCGAGGAAAGGACAGATGGACGGCGGAGAGAGAGATAAAGCCAGAATGGAGGAGGAATCGACAAGAAAGGCATCGAATTTCGTGGCGTGGAATTTTTCGGCTTCGGTTTTTCGTTTCGTTTCCGAAGAAATCCATCTTTCTTTTTATCGCACCGAAATCTTCACCAACACTTTGTGGAATTCTCGATGTCCGACTCTGGCCGTGGCCGAAATCGAACAGGCCTAAAATCGAACGAATTTCGAGAAAACTCTTCACAATAGAAGGAGAAATTCCTGGGGAGTTCTGGAGCGCTTTCGTTAGGAAATAAAATTTGTCATGCTATTAAAATTGGAATGCGAGTGACCAAAAAATAAGGAACATTGGGTTTCGTCATTACTTCAATGAAATTAATTAAAAACTCAAGGCTTATGTTCATCGAAATGGTTGTAAAAATATGCAAATAAAAAAATTATTTTCTGAAATTCGTATAAAAGACCTAAGGAAAAAAATAACGTTGCACAAATTTTACAAAAACTCCTGGTATAAAAGGAAATTTACTAAAATTCCACTGCTTAAAAACTCAAATTCACAAAGAGCTTGTGGTTTGAAAAACGAAAATAAAAATTCCATTTAATTTCGTTTCTTCATTGTTCTCGCTTCGCGTTGCCAATTGCACGAAAATCAACCGAAAAAAAAAAACCCTTCGGAGGTTGACCCAAAATTTAAATTTTCTCGACTTGTGATAAGCGAGTGGCGAAGGTTTATGTTGTTGTTGTTGTGGTTGTGGTTGTTGTTGTTTTTGTTTTTGGGAATAGATAAACATGTAAAGTTACAATTAATTAACGGTAAATGTCAAAGTTGTCGGTTTTTCCCCGCGAAGTGGAAAAAACAAAGATAAGCGAAGGGTTGTGAAATTCTGATTTTTTCCGAAGAACGAAAATGGTTGAAAAAAGTTTGTTATTCTCGCTGCTGTTGCTGGCATTGTAATTGTCATTGTGAACTTTTTGTTGTTGTACTTGTTGTTGTTGTTGTGGAATGACGTCTGTCGAGATAAGGAATTTCCGTCTCGTCTGCTTTTTTCGCACTGCAACTCGAGAGAAATTCGGGAGAACAAAATGAGTTTCTAGAATGAATTCAAAATGTGTCCAGTGAAGAGGCGTCGAGATGAAGCGAAAAAATCACGGCGCGAAACAAAACCAAAAACAACAACAATGCCAATAAAATTGCAGCAAACAAAGGAGAAACTCGAAGGATTCCTTGAACTTCGCTGAATAAATAAGACATGGCGGAGAGGAGGCGTGGCGCGGCCGGGGGCGTCGAGGGTGCAAATTTATGAGCGACGAGAATTATGCAGAAATATCAACAAAGATAAAGTCAGCCGTCAACAACAACAGACCAAAAACGATGGAAAAAAGAGGGAGAAAAAGAAGACGGAGCCAAAAACGAACAGAGCCGAAAAAATCCTCAATAAAAGAAACGTCAACCGAAAAACGTCCCAAAAATTTTACGAAAATAACGAAAAACAACAAGAACAAGAACAAGAACGAGAACACCCGAAAACGAGCGATGACAAAGTCAGAAGTTGAAACAACCAGAACAACAACAACGACAACAACAACAATAATAATAAGTAAAAGCAAACACAACAAAAATCGAACGAAAGAAAGACAAAGAAAAACAACTACAACAAAGAGGATGCGTTCGAAAAATTTAAATAAAATATCAAAGCTCGAAGTTTTTGAGATATTTTACCTAAAATTTAGAAATGCATCGACAGCAGCAGCGCAGGCCGGGGCGGGGGCCGACAACAAGAGTGGGCGTGGTCGAGGGAGGACGAGTGGGGCGCGAAGCTGGGCAGCTGGGGAGCTGTTGCTTCTTCTTCGTCGTCTTCCTCTTCGACTTCCTCCTCGACTTTGCTTCTCGCGCTTTCTTTATTTCTTTATTTCTTTCTTTCTTTGACTCTTTATTTTTTGGCCGTTGCTTTGTTTGCTCCCTTTCGACTTCTGTCTTCTTGTTGTTGCTTGCGTTTGCTAATGCTGTGTTTGCTGTCTTCTTAATGTTATTGTTGTTGTTTTTTTTTTTTTGTTTTTCTCGTGGTTTAATTATTGTTATTATGTTTATATTATTGCTATTGTTGCTGTCTCTGTCTTCGCTACTGTTGACTGCCTCGTCTTCCCACTGTCATTTGTTATGTGCTGAAAAGTTTTTCAACTTTCAGTGTTCGGGATTTCCTCGAGGAAATTATGCTCGGGAAATTTTTCACTCGCTTCAAAAATTTCACTGGTCACTGGAATATGCTTTTTGAAATAGGGTTTTTTATTCAGTTGTTCTCGTTTTGTTTTCGTTTTGGTTGGCTTTTGTTTTGGCTTCCGAAATTTGTCCTCGAAACTGCCTCTCACAGAATCTCACTTCGGGCCTTGTCGCACCGTCCAGACGAGCCCAACGTACGCGGTTTCGCACACTGGCACACGTACACGTGCACGTACACACACTACGCTCTACGCACACACACTCGCCGGGCGCTTCCGCCTCTCGGCGCGAACTTTGGCGAATCCGCTTTGGGTTTGTTTTGGTCTTTGGTCAAGTCACGGACCGACCGCGACCGGGGCTCGGGGGTTTCATGGGCTCATGGGCGGTGGAGTTAGTTGTTGTTGTTGTTGTTGGTGGTGGTGGTGCAGGGACTTACTTTTTGGAATTGCGCTTCGACGTTTGTTTCGAAAACATGGGAATTTTGTCAACAATCAGTTGCATCGCTCGGAAAACAAAGACGGAAGGAGCACAGAAAAAACTCTGCGCCTTTTTTCTACGCTTTTGCCTTCTTCTTCGTCTGCTTCTGCACTTCTGTTATTTTCCCAAAATTTCCCCTTGTTTCGCTCTTCAGCTGCTGCTCTCGTTCTTCTTCTTCTTCTTCTTCGTCTCCTGCCGCTGTTGATGTTTCAGTTGATGCTGATGCTGCTGCTGAATGTGATTGTTGTTGTTGTTGTTTTTGTTGTTTTTGTTGTTTTTGTTAATCCATGTTCCGGCTTCTGATGCTGTTCGTTGTGTGCTGCATCTTGTTGCCTTTGTTGTTGTTGTTGTTGTGTTTCAATTTGTTTGCATTTATTTTTGTTGTTGCTTTATCACAAGTTCTTTTGTGTTGCGGCTGTTGCTGTTGTTGTTGTTGTTGTTGGTGCTTTAATACTGATCTCGGTTTATTTATTAATTATTAATAATTTTTGGGGCTTTCAGGAACAATAATTTTTTGCGCTCTCGCCGTCGTCACTTTTTTTTTTTTTGTATTTATTTTTGGGGATTTTTGGGAACTTTTCGATTTTCGAAAATAATTCACCTTGTTGTAGTTGTTGTTGCGCGTTTTTATTTCTTTTGTTTCTGCTCAATTCAATGAACTCCTTTTTTGCAAATTCGCATCTCGTGTCACGTTATTTGTTTATTGTTGCTGTTTCTGTCACCGGTCGCGAATTCTCGAAAACTCGTTACGATTCAAATTTCGAACAGAATTTTTTACACAAATTTTTCAATTCAAACTTTTCACTGAATTTTTAAATTCAATTCTGCGGGTTTCTTCATTAAATTTTCTGGGTTTTTTATTCAATTTTCGGTTTTTTCAACTCACACTTGTTGTGTTTAAATTCACCACATTCGCTTGTTTTCCGCGAATTTGCTCGATTTTTCCTCTTCGCTCGATCTGCTCGATTAATTTATTTTCGAAAAATCATCTCCATCGACACAATCGAATTTTTCACACACCGGAAAATTTGCAGCACTTTTTCGTATTTTCGATTTTCGAAACAATTTCTGACAACGATATTTTTCTCGCGATCTTCACGAATCCGCTGCGAAAAATATCTCTGATAATTTTTTTTTTTTGTTTGAATGGAAATTATTTAATTTTCGAATTTCGTACGAATCGCAATAATTTATTTTTATTTGTATTTCGAATGATTTTTAATCCAATTTTGTTCGAAATATTCTTTGTTGTTATTTGAGTGTTGTTGCAAAAATGTTGTCAACTCTGTTATAATTTCTTAAAGTGTTATTCTTGTATTTATTTTATCATATCTTATGTTGTTGTCATTATTATTATAATAATTTTGCTTAATGCCTCGGTGTCACTTGTTTCGATCTCGATTGAAAATCGTGCGATGTTGATGTTGGATATTATTGTGTTGCTATTGTTGTTGCGGTTATTATATTAATATTATTGTTGTTGTTGCCGCGTCGCGCGTTCGCTCAGAGAAACATGACGACATTTGACAGCAGCCAAAAAGGAACTGACCGCCGTGGCTCGGCTCGAAACCCGTCGTTGCTGCCATCGCCGTCGTCGCTGTTGCTGTCGCTGGCGAAGTCGATGTCGACGTTGCCGCCATCGCGTTGTCGTCGCAATCACCATCGCTGTTGCCGTTTCTGCCTGGCTTCTGCCTGGCCCGGGCTCTCTCTCTCACGCTATGACTCTTTCGGAGCGCTTACCTTTCGCTGCGCAACGCGCTCTCTCTCTGCTCGCTCTCTCGCATACGAACTACATCGCCGTTGGTGGCGTGTCGTCGTCGCCGCTCCGCTTCACAGTCCCATTCACTCGCAGTCCTCTCCCTCCATTACGCTACCTATCACGTACACCATCGCGCTCTCTTCCATTCCTGGCCGAATTTCCTGCCAGCTTCGCCTTCGACGGTTCTCTCTTTATCGCCTCACTCTCTCCAGTGCCTCTTTCGCATCGCGTCTGTTGCTTTTGCTCGCGCTCTCATTCCCAGCACGGCTCTCTCCGGGCGTCGTTGTTGTTGCTACGACTGCGGCTGCTTCTGTTGCTTGTGATGTTGTTGTTGGCGTGGTATTGTTTTGTTGTATTTGCACCATGCTCGTTTTTGCTTCACGCACGTACTACACTTCTCTTCATTATAATTGTTGTTGTTGGTGTTATTTCGTTTGGTGTTTGTTTGCCGTAGCCGCTGCCGCTGCCCCTGCTGTGGTTGTTGTTATTGTTGTTATCGCTCTTGTTTCATGTCATTGTTGTTGTAGATATGTACATTTTTTTTCTTCAGACGTTGTTTTTCGGTACTGTTTGTGTTTTTATTGAAATACTTTTTCTGGTCTTCTTCTTCTCATTGTACGCCGTCATCCTCTTCTCTTTCTCTCGTTCATTGTTCTTCGCCTTAATATTGTTTTTGTGCCGCTCATTGTTGTTGTTGGTGATTTATTTTGGAATTATTTGATATTGCTATTGTGGTTGTTGTTCTCTCCTTGTTGTTCTTCTTCTTGTTGTGTTGTTGCTGTTGCCATTCGACCGTTCGGCACTTTTCGTAAGGTTTTTCGTCGATTTTCGCTCGGGGTCGCTCTCATGCCGCGTTCGTTTTTGTTGTTGTTGCTGGTTGTTTGTTCTCCTTTTGTGGCCATTTGTGCGTGGAAGCCCACGACACTCGCCCCCAAGTCGCCCTCGCTCCCTCTCTCTCTCTCTCTCTCTCTCTCTCTCTCTCGATCTCCCATCCGGCAATCCCTCCGTCTCTTTCTGTCGCTGTCTCTCGTGATAAAATAATTAAATACAAGGGGAATGACAACAACATCATGATGATATTTTATTAGCATTTAACTTGTAACAATTCCTGCCACCGCTGCTACTTTTTTGCTGGATACTACTTTTTTCGCATGCTACTAATTCAATTCGACTGTTGTAGTATTTTTTGAACGCTACTTTTTGAGAAACTACTTTTTAGCTAGTTACTTTTTCGGATGCTACTTCTTGCGTTCAGTACCATTTTTTATATTTTACTACTTTTTCGTAGTCGTATATTTGGCCGTTTTGATTTAAATACAGGTCAATAAATAAACTTCTTAAAATTAAATATCTGCAGAGAATTGAATGAGAACATTTCCTAATAACTTATAATATAAAATGGTGTAATTTTTGTTCACTAATTCAACATGAATGCTTTCAAAAAGTAAGAACTTACTTTAAATATGGTTTGAAGATATAAATATTTTTTTCTATAATAAATTTAAACTTGATCGGATACGGATAAAACATTATTCCTTAATTAAAATAAAAGACGTTGATAAAACAAACGAAATCCCACGATCGATCAAAGTTCACGCCGACCGACCGCCCCCGACGCCACAAGGACTTCCCTCCCCTTACCCTGGCTCGACACGCCCGCAATTACGACCTCAGGCATGTCAATCGACAGCCCAATAATTTTCAGGTCGAGAGCCACTTAACTACGCCTCAAGCGCTGCCCACGGAGCGGCAGAGGGCGAGTGTCAGCGAGAGAGAGAGGCGAGAGAGATCCCAATGGAAGCTGAAATTAATCACTCAATCACAGGGCCAAAATACACTACGAAAAATACTACTATTTCCATGGCTGCTGCCATCTCAGCGAACACACACCCAACATCACCGTACGCGTGTGTTCGTGTGTGTGCACAATCGAGCCAACAATTGAGCGATGAAACCTGAAGAGACGCCTGTTTGTGTGTTTTTATCTCAATGAAATTGTAGACGATTTGTAACCGAAGCGAGATTAAATTCGGCCAGAAGCGAGTAAATGAGAGCAGCAGCGGCTGCAGCGAGCGAGAGCAAGAGCGAGCGATACAGATAACCCAGCAGCGAGGTGAGCGAGGAGATAACAACAACAATGAGGGCTCTCTGCTTCTGCAACACGTTCGACAACGACGACAACGACAGCCACAACACAGGGACAACAACTCAAAACATGTTGGACGGAAAATGGAAGCAATTGAAACATTGCTCCCAGACTCCCGCTCTCTTCAACGGCCTCTCTCTCGCTCCCATCCCACTCTCAAGCAACATTACACAGGGCGCTCTCTCTCAGCTCTACACTCTCTCGCTCCCATCCACACGAACACCTTCTCCACAGCCTCTCTCTCTCTCTCTGTCGCAAACGCTCGCTGCAGCTGGGTGAGTTGTCAGAAAGCGAGCGAGTGACCGAGACAGCGAGTCTGGCGCGAGAGCGAACGAGAGAGAACGACCGTGAGTTGGTGAGAGCGCGGGTGTCTCTCGTCGTCGTTGTTGCTGCTGCTGCTGCTGGCACGAGAAATTATGTTTTATTATTTGCCGCTTGAACTGCTCGTTCTCTGGGTCGATTGCTGACGAGGTGGAGGCTGACGCCTGACGGCTGACGGCTGACGGCGAACGGCTGACGGCGATGACGACAACGACGTCGGCAACAACAACGCGGTGACGGTGACGATGATTTGGTTGACGAGCTGCAGGAGGATGGTGGTTATTTATTGTTGTTGTTCTTGTTCTTGTTCTCTGCCAACGCTGTCATATTTGTTGGTCCTCGTTGTTGGCTCTAGTTGTTATTGCTCCTGTGTTTGTTTCTGTCGCCGCTCCTGATAATGGTGATGATGGTGATGATGATGATGACGACGATGACGCTGACGACGACGCCGATGATGATGAAGTGGTTGACGGCGGCAAAATATTGTTGGTGTTGTTGCTGGTGTTGCTGGTGGTGGCGTTGATGGCAAATGTTGCCGATAGCAAAGACACCTATTCACAGAGGCAGATAGAGGGAGCGAGATAGACAGATGAATATTATAGATGAGATGAGATGAGATGAGATGAGATGAGAGAGAATCAAAGCGACAGAGAACAACGAGGTCGTTGTTAGTGGGAGTGGGAGTGAGAGAGGGAGTGTAGAGAGGGGGGAGGGAGGATGACGACGATGACGTCGTGCGACGCTGTTTTGTCGTCTAAAAACAACAACAACAACAACAGCATCGACGTTAACAGCAACTGCTGCCTAAACAATGACAACAAGAAGAACAACAACGAATCCATGCAGCACCAGCAACAACAACACAACAGCAGAAGCAACACCAATACCAACAATACCAACAATTACAACAACGATATAAACAGTCGTTGAACGCCGTTGTTGCTGCGTTTGATGTTGTTATTGTGTTATTATTATTATTGTAGTTGTTGTTGTTGTTGTTGGAATTCCATTCCCTTTTCGCATTCGCTGGTCGTCGGTTTCTGCTGCTCCCGCGTCGTCGTCGTCGCCGTCTTCGTCATCGTCGTTGTTGTTGCTGCTTTGTGTAGCTCACTTTTTTTTTTTCAATAAACGACATAAGGACGACGCCAACAACAACAGCGATATAGTTGTTTGTTGCCGTTGTTGTTGTCACTGCAAACCAGTCACCACTCGTTGGGCCGACGAGCGACAACGGGCGACGCGACTCGGACTCTCTCGCTCTGCTGGAAAGCGGGAAGAAGAGGAAGCGGAGGCAGTGGCGACGTCGGCGGCGGTGGAGGCAGCGCAACGTTGTGAGAGGCGGCGGCAGCGCCGCGACGTCGCCCGACCCGAGCCGAGCCGAGTCGAGTCGTCGTCGACATCCGAATCGAGCGACGGCCGGCGGCGGACGGACGGACGGACGGACGAAATATGAAAATGCTTTCAGCGCGAGTTGACGACACGAAGGTGGCCGAGAGCGAGGACGGAGCGGGAGGGAGGGCGGACGCTGGCGACGACGAGGGGTGCGAACGGCAGGAGTTTCCCCTCTCGTTTGCGCCAACGCGTGTGTGTGCGTTTGTGCTGAGTCCAGGGCACAGGGCACAGGACACAGGGTGTTTTTCCGAACAGGAAGTGGAGGAAATTCCTAAGAACTCCGGGCGACCTCTCATTCGTCCGGGGCCAAATCAATATCTCGTCCTGGGATCGAATTTCACCACGGAGTTGCCGGGAGTTTATCCGATAATTAGTCCTGGCAGTTGTTTCCTCGCGAATCGTTCGCGTCCTCGGTTTCACAGCTTACTTAGGCAATTCGCATGGCTTGCTCGAATCACTTTTGTATTTATTTATCGGTGGTGGATTTATCTTTTCAATTTATCCCCTGCCTTTTCCCTGCACTTTCATAACTTCACCACTTATGTCCATTTGCTTGTTGATTTACAGTGAATTTTCATCTTGCTTCAAAACGTACATTTCTTTGCCATTCGTAATTATATTATTAATTGTAGTTATATTCCTTGTATTTTAATTTGAATTGCCAAAATTGCATAGATTTTCACTTTTTTTATATTCGTAATTTGGTTTTTTTAATTGTTCATTTTTCATTTCACTACTCAAACATTTCTAACGTTCTCAATTTATCGGTTTTTCGTAATCTTTTACGTCGAAATAAAATGTTTTCTATTATTATATTTAAATTTGTTATAAATTCCATAATTTCTTTATTTTTTATTCTTGAAAGTAATGAACATGTAAATTATGTAAATTTAACCTTTTAATATTCTGTGACTTATTTTGAATTTTCATAATTTCGCGATTATTCAAAATTATTTATTCACCATTCGTTCATATTTTTTGCAAATTTTTAAAAATGTTGAAACATTTTTTGTAATATATATTCGTTTAATTGTCCATGATTTTTAAATTTAGTTTTACATCCTTAATTTTCATTTTTTCAAATTATTTTTTTCCGATTCCCATCAACTGGCTCACTTAATTTAGAATTAATAAATGTTCTGTAATTATAATTAGGTGTTGATTCCTCCTACGGGTTGCTTCCTCCTAATCCGAGTACAAATCAACGAAAATGGTTGCATTGAAGCAAATACACCGTGGAAAATACAGAACTCAATCGTCATTAATCAATCCATCGTTGCCGACGAGGGCCTCGACTTCCGATTCATCATCGACGCCTTTAGGACGATTTGCCATCATCCTGTAAATCACTGCCATTCAGCCCGATCCAATTGATTGGCGCCGTCGGGCTCGGGCACCACCAGCTCGGGCATCGCCGCCAGCAGCCACTGCGATCATCGGCCGCGATTCATCGGCTCGATGAACGACGAACGACGAACGACGAACGCAAAATGAACGCCCGGCATCCCGCGCGCCCTCCCCGACCGCCCTCGATGGAAGCGGAATTAATCGCGTTCTCACCACCAGTTGAGTCAGCACCCTGTGTTCCCGATGCAACAACAACAACCATCAGCCATCGCCAACGAGAATCATCCAGAGCAACAATGGTAATGGAAACGCCATCCTCATCCTCATCCTCATCATCGTCATCGCCATCGTCGTCGTCATCATCGTCATTGACAACGACGAAATCTGGTTTCGTCCTCGCACCAGCCACGGAGGCGGAGGCGGAGGAGGGAGTGGGAGGGAGAGGGAGGGCGATAGCCAGAGAGAGAGAGAGAGAGCGAGCGAGGACAGAAAAATCCCTGATCCAGAAGTTACAAAACACAATCAATTATTGTGTGGGAATGAAATGCGAAGGATGGCGGAAAAAGGCGCTGCGGAGCCAGAGGGAGAGGGAGAGGGAGATGGGCCGCCGATGAGGATGGTGAAGGAGAAGAAGAAGCAGCAGGGTGGAAGTGACCGAGAGCGAGCGAGCGGGACGCGCTTCGGGAGTCTCTGGGCAGCCGAAGCCGGGATGAACGGGCGAGAGGAGCGGCAAAACAGAGGGACGGCGATCGTGATTGAGATTGAGAGAGAGGCCGAGATGCTGAGAGAGGGGCAGACCAGGCTGGGAGAGCGAGGCAGACCGCGGTTGAGAGAGCAAACGAGAGAGGCCTGCAGCAGAGGCAGCTTGAGAGAGACGCGATTTGCAGACACCACGCCATGGAGCGACCAAGGAGGTGGAGAAGGAGGGCGGGAGGTGGATGGTGCGAGGGAGACAAAGGCAAAGGACCGTGAGAAAGGCGAACGGTGGGTGGAGCCGGCGGAGGAGGCGCAGGCTGGGGAGGGCGAGGGGGCCACAGGACGGGGCAAAAAGTGGCAAAAGTTGTTAGGAAAATGTGCAAAGGAACTCGGCGATGGCTTCGGCGGGTTGAGCGGGGGAAGGAGAGGCAGGGCAGACAGACAGACAGAAAGAGAGAGAGAGGGAGAGAGAGAGAGAGAGAGGGCGAAAAACGAGCGGCGAATATGTTGCGCATTTTCCTCTCACGACGATGAGCCGGGCACGCGGCGAGGGCGAGGGCGACGGCGAGGGGCGAGAGCGAAGGCTGGGGGGGGTCGTGTGAGAAGGAGGGGAGGTTGGCCCGAGAAGGACGGAGCGGTTTCCCCCCCCTCTCCCCCCGCGATAATCATTTTCCGCCCGCTCGGCCCACAAAACTTTTGTTGACTCCGACGGAGGAAAAACAACGACCCAACCGACGAGGGACGGACCCGAGGGGGGGCGACAACCCAACAAGGGCGAGAAGGAGAGGGCGAGAGCAAAAGGATCAAAGGAGAGAAAGAAAACGACATGTGAAAATCGCTGCTTTGCGATCTCGAGTTTCCTTTTATTCTCGCGATGCTTTGAAAATTTCAACACGAGCCACAGGAGCCGGGGACCGAGCGATGGCGCGGGAGGCAGGGCGATGGAGAGGGAGACAGGGAGAGGGAGGGAGGGGGGCGAGTCGCAGCGAGTGGGGTAGAACAAGAAAATGGGGGAGAGACGAGGGCAGAGCGAGGGGGAAAACTTAATAAATGAAAATCAAGAAAATGCTCGTATAAAATTATGGCTGCTGAGGGACAGAGAGAGAGAGAGAGAGAGAGAGAGAGAGAGAGACCGGGAGAGAGACGGAGAACGGGAGTGGGTGGAGGGGGCGGGGGCCGGGTTTAGGCGGCCCCTGACGCTGGGCGCGGGGGAGGGGGCGGCAGCCTTAATAAAGCGGGTCGGCGGCGGCGTCCAAGGAGAAGCAACAAGATTGGGACGGCAGCAGCAGCAGCAGCAGCAGCAACAACAACAACAACAAAAAGAACAACAACAACAACAACAAGAACAATGATAGCAATAACAGAAACAACAGTGGAAATAGCAATAGCAACAACAACAACAATGACAACCCCACGAAGCCGAAGCTGACGAGAAGGAGAGAAAGAAACAAAACCCGACCGGGAAAAGAGTCGAAAAATGAACGGACCGTGGGAGGCGGGGGGCGGCAGGCGATGGACGAGCGAGCGAACGAGACAGAGAGAGAGAGAGAAGACGATGGGCAGAGCGAGACGTGGCGATGGAAGCTGCGGCTTCTCCAGCGAGAGGGAGTCGGTGGAGAGAGGGGGAGGGAGTTCGTGCGGGAGGGAGGGAGAGAGGGAGAAGGAGGATGGCGAGGGAACGAGAGGGAGCGAACGAGAGCGACTGAGGTGGGCTGAGCCAGAGGGACGGAGGGAGAGAGGGAGGGAGACGGAACGAGAACGCGAGATATGCAAAGCTGGTCGAATACATGGCTGGTGGAAGAATCTTCTTCTTCTTCTTCTGGGTCTGCGGCTCCTGCTTCCCCTGCTTCTTCTTCTTCTTCTTCTTGTTCTTGTTCTTCTTGTTCTTCCACCTCGCTCGTACTGCCTGTGCTTCTTCTTTATCTCTGCATCTCGTGGTTGGTTCTGTTCGATGGTCGTTCGCTTCTGCTGCTTCTTCTTCTTCTTCGGCTGCTTCTTCTTCTTCTTATTCCGCCACCCCCTCCTTCGACTCTGTCACTTTCTTACGACTGATGCTGGAGAGGTCGGTGTGTGGATGTTGTTGTTGTTGTTGTCGTTGTTGTTGATGTTGCCGTTCCTTTTCAGTTTGCCTTTGTTGTTGCTGTTGCTGTTGCCACTGATGTTGTATTTGTCGTTGTTGTTGTTGCTTGTGTTGTTGTCTTCTTTGAACATTTCATTTCGAGTTTTTTTTTTCCTCTTTCCTCTCTTTCTTTTTCCTTGGCTGCTTTTTTTGATTTTTCTTCCTCAATTGTGTGTGTTTTCTTCTTCTTCTTCTTCGTCGTCGTCGTCGTTGGAGTGTTTCTTGTGATATTGCTGTTGTTGTTGTTGTTGTTGTTGTTTGGTCGCTGCTTCCTCACCTTCTGCTGCCGCGGCTGCTGCTTCTTCTTCCCCATCGGCTTCATCTCCATCGCTCGCCGCTTGCAATTGATGGATACGGTTTATTTATAACGCTTCCCATCCACACACGTGTGTGTCGGTGTGTGTGTGTGTGTGTGTGTGTGTGTGTGCCGGTGACTGTGGTGAGTTGTTGTTGTTTTTGTTGTGTGCGTGTGTGTGTCGAGGTGCTCTTGGGACGGATTCAGCCATGCTCGGCTCTCAGACAGACCGACAGACCGACAGACAGGGGGACGGACAGAGAGAGAGAGAGAGAGAGGCACAGTGAGTGAGAGAGAGAGAGAGGAACAGTAGGAGAGAGACAGAGATACAGAGACAGACAGTCAGACAGACAGCTGGGCGGACCGACGACGGATGGACGCACAGACAGCCAGCCGGGCAGACAAATGGACAGCCGTCGCCCGTACATATAGATACATCTGTAAGATACACTTCAATTGTGCTGTTTGCCGTGCTTCATCTTCTTCTCCTTCTCCCTCCCCTCCCCTCCCCTCCCCTCCACCTCCACCGCCGCGCCCTCCTCCTTGTCGTCGCTGCTCGATCCGTCCGTCCGTCCGTCCATCGTTCGTTCGTTCGATCTCTCGTCCGTCCGTCCGTCCGTCCGTCTGTCTGTGTGTTTGTGTGTGTGTTTGTGTGCAGCGTAATAATATTTTATTGAAATTGTTTTTGATTTTCCTCTTCTTCGCTGCTTCGCTGTCGACAGCGATGTTTTCTTCTTCTTCTCCTCGCCGTTGTTACTGTTGTTGCTGTTATTGCTCTCTTGGTCTCGGTTTTGGTATTGTTTGTTGCCGTTGTTGTTGTTGTTCTTATTGTTGTTGTTTTTGTTGTTGTATTTTAAGGCTAAATTCGAACGAGCGAACGTTCGCTGCTTTTGGCCTTTGTCGCTGCCGCCTGCACAGCTGACGTCGACGCCAACGTCGCTGTCGCCATCGCCATCGTCGTCGCCGTGGCTTCAGCGCTTTGTTTTGTTCGGTCTTGTTTTTGGTGGTTTTTTGCTCTTCTTCTTCTTCTTCTTCTTCTTGTCCTTCGTTATTTCGTTTCTCGTTATTGTCTCGTGGTTGTTGTTGTGTCTATCTATCTGCATGCTTGGTGTAAGTGTACGTATCTGTTGGATAAATATGAGGTTAAGACGCTGCCGCAGATTCTGCCGGTGGCGACGACGTCGAGAATTTTCATCGTTGTTCTTGTTGGGTTTATGCTGAGGTTGTTCTTGTTCTTGTTGTTGTTGCTGCTGTCATTTGCTAAAATGCGGTCGTCGCTGGTGTGGAGAGAATTTCACATTGTGCTCGTTGTTGTTGTTGTTGTTGTTGCTGCTGCTGCTGCTGTTATTCTTGAGACTTTTTGTTGCTACTTTTCTCGGCGTTCTTATTGCTGTTGCTGCCTCTGTTGTTGTTGTTGTTGTTGTTGTTGTTGTTGTTGTTGTTGCACGTTTTTCGCCCCGCCACTCGATTGCTCTGTGGCTGCCCATCGCTATTGCCAGCTTCGTGCTGTTGTTGTTGCTGCTGCTCTTCTTCTTTTTACTATTCTTGCTTTTGTTCAAGTCGTTGTTCTCATTGCTGCTGCTGCTGCTGCTGTTGTTGTTGTTGTTGTTGTTGTTGTTGCTATGTTGAAATGAAAACATAAACATCAGCGCGATGAATGAAGCGCCCAGATCGAGAGAGAGTCGCCCCAACAACAACAAAAACAACAACAAGAACAATAACAACACGCAAGGGAAAATCTCTCGCGATATGGATTTTCTTCTTCTTGGGCTTGTTCGGGTTCTTCTTCTTCCTCCTCTCCACCTCCACGGCCCTCGCAGTCTTCTTCTTCTTCTTCTTCCTCCCTTTCTCCCACTTCTGCCTGATGTTCTCGTTCTTGTTTGGCTTTGTTTGTGACGTCGTCGATGATGTGGTTGTTGTTGTTGTTGTCCTTATTTATTGTGTTTGCTGGCGATTTGAATTGTGAGTCTGGCTGTGGTGGGATCGCTTGGAGTGTGGTGAGCAGCGAGCTCGTGGTGAAAATGACGAAAATTGGTCTGGAAGCAAATAATTGGGTTTTCCGAACCGTGGTGAGTTGTGAAAATGGTGTGGTGAGTTTCGCATAGGGTGTGGTGAATTTCGCGTTGACCGGCGCAGCCTTGGTTTTGCTTGGTTCTGCATCACTTTCAACCGTGGTGAATTTTTGTCAGTGTGGTGGGATTTTCCAGGTGTGGTGAGTTTGGTGAAATGACTCATTTTAGATAAATTCACTTAATTCACGATATATTTAACTCTTCTGTCCACGTGGTGAATTCGAATCGCCCGTGTGGTGAGCACGAGGTGAAATTCCGTTCATTCAATTCATTTTCCCCTCTTCTTCTTCTTCTTCTTCCGCTCAACGCCTGAACGACGGCGACAACAGCTACGTTGATGACTTCTCGTCACCACCAGCCGCAGCAGCCGAAGCAGCAGAAACTATTTTACAACAACTACAACAAAAGCAACGGCAAGAACAGGAACAACAACAACAACAACAACAACAACAACAACAACAAGAAGAACAACAGAAGCAGCCAGAGCAACGACGTCCACCGCGATTCTACGCAACAACAACAACAACAATGAGAGGTCCAAGAAGAACAAGAAGAAGAAGAAGAAGAAGAACAACAACAACAACAACAACAATGGCAACAGCAGCAACCACACCAAGTAGAGTTCAAAATCTATTTTGAGCATGAAATCGTCAGAAAATAATGTTGATTCTTGTTCTTCTTCTCCCTCGTCTTCGCCTTTTTTCATTCACTTCTCGCTAGCTGTTGTCGCTGTTGTTGTTCTTGTTGTTGTTGTTGTCGTCGTCGTCGTCGCCGCTTCTATTGTTGTTGTTAATGGTGGTGATGGTGGTGGTTCACTCATTGTTGTTGTTGTTGTTGTTGTTGTTGTTGTTGTTGTTGTTGTTGTTGTTCTGCGCTGTGGCTGCCTCTTTATTGGTAGTATGGTTGTTGTTGTTGTTGGCGTTCTTTTTATTTCGAGTTTTTGATTTCTTTGGCCGCCTTTTTAGTGATATTTTAAATTTCTCTCCCCCCATGTCCCCCTCGCTCTCTCCCTCTCCCTCCCCCTCTCTCTCTCTCTCTCTCGTTCTTTCTCTACGTACTTCGTGGCTGTTCTTGTTGCTGATGGTGTTGCATGTTGTTGTTGTTGTTGTTGTCGTTCCCGTTCTTGTTGTTGCCGTTCGATCCGTGGTGGCGAGGTCTGCGTCTTGTTCTCATTGTTGTTGTTGTTGTTGTTGCTGCTGTTGTTGTTGTTGTTGTTGCATTTGTTGTTTCTGTTTATTTTCGTGTATCTCTGGAATGTACTTGCGGATGAATATTTTTTCATTTAATTTTCTCCTCTAATTCTGCCTCGTTTTATTGTGGCATAATTTTCTCTCGCCGCCGTCCCCCCCTTTCCCCCTCTCTTTCTCCCCCCTCCTCCTTCCTCTCTCTCTCTCTCTCTTCTACCTATTCACCCTCATCTTCGTCGTTTTTTCGCTTTTCTCCTAAGGTTTTGTTTGAAAAATTATTTCATTTATTGTGGTATTTTAAGATTTCTCACCAAGCGATTTCTTTTTGCCCCCCCCACCCTCTCTCTCTCTCTCTCTCTCTCACCCCCTCTCTTCCTCTCTCTCCCTCCGCCTGGCCGCCGCCTCAACGAGTTCTCGCCAGTTGCTGCGTTGACAGTGATTGAACTCGACAATCGTCGGGGCGACAAACGACACCGGGCGATCCCGCCCAGCTCGGACCGCGCTCGTCCACGATCTCGAATCCGTTTCCATACGGAATTCGTTGATTCTCCAAGTTTTTCTCCGTTTCGAACGAAATCGAATTCCATAATGGAATTGACAGAAAACTCTCTTCTTCAAGTAGTATTTATTTTAGGGTCCATTTTCGTCTCCATGTAAAGCCGATTTAAAGGTCCTAAAAGTCAGTTTTTAATTTGTTCGTTCGTTAATTTGTTTCTTCGTAATATGCTTCAATTAATTTCAAATTCACAATTTGTTTCAACCGTCTCAAATTCGTCGTCTCTCGTTCTCGTTTTAATGACTTCTGACATTTTTATTTCGTTTATTTTTATTTGCTGTTCTTATTTATTCATGTTTTTATTTCCATTTTATTGCTCCATATTTTCTCACCCGACTTGATTTCCGTCCAAGCTGAAACGAATTTATTTGTTTCTTGTAGAGTTTGACATTTTCGTCTAATTGTTCAACGATTTCTCCATTCCAAACCCACCTCGTCTCGAGATCGTTGACCGCTTGCCTGGCGTTTCGAGTGCATCTGCCTTCGCCTTCCCAACCCTCGATCGCTCACAAACCTACCCTTGCGATCCTCAACACGCTCCATCCCGTCGTCTGCCTCGCCTCGCCTCGCCTCGATCCATCGTCTCGACTCCTCGCCTCGCCTCGCCTCGATCGATCGACGCACGCGGCTCGAGAGCAGACGAAGCGACACGAGCTTCCTGTCGAGATCACCACAAGATCGCAATCATCATTACGATCATCATCACAATTCTCCCAATCGTCATCCCCTTCATTATGCCGCTCATTATGTCGGGCTCGGGCGTCCTTGTGGTCATTATTGTCACCGATCTCGTCCGCGTGATTATCTTCGCCGACGACTAATTAGGCGCTGACTCCGCTAACGTGATTAGTATAATGGTGACAACAACAACAAGTGGAGCAGCAATAATAACAATAATAACAGCAAGTGAAACAACTATCAATTATCGACAACAGGAATGACTACGATCACCAACCACGATCAACAGCCGTGATCGACTATCAATAACAATAAGAACGGCAACCAGATCAGGTTGAACAGCAATACCAACAACAACAACAACAACAGCGGAGGGGGGGGGGGTCTGGTAACCAACAACAATAACAACAACAACTACAAGTAGGCATCATCCATATTTAAATATCGATAAATCTTCGAGAAGCCTCTCGATGCCCCGAGATCCATCGATCGGCCGAGCCAGCGAACGGACGATCGATTGCCTTGTTGTTGTTGTCGTTGTTGTTGTTGTAGCCATCGCCACCGTACGCTGCACAAACACTCACCACTACAGGCAGACGAATAAATCCTCGACGGCCACACCGAGCGGACGAGATCGTCTGAGGACGAGAGGGATAGAGCAGGGGGGGGGGGGGGGGATGAGTGTGTGTGTGAGAGGGAGGGAGCGAGAGGAGGGCAGGCAGGGTTTCGGCCGGGAGAGAAAGACATTTAATACAGTTTAATGAGCGGCAAACAAAATGCGAGACGTATCAAAACATGCCACAGCGGTCGCGGCCGACGATATGACGGCTACCTATGAAGCCGACAGCAGCTCGACAACAACAATGCGACTCCCAACAATAACAAGAACACGAATGACAACAACAACAACGGCGATAAAGGAGCCGTCGACGACGCACAGGACAGGCTGAAGAACCACGAAGCACCGAGACCCGATCGCTCGCTCGCTCGCTGGCTCTGGCTCTGGCTCTACCTGCCCCTGACAGCCGAGGAACGCCAGGTCCCGGCCGAGGCGATCGGAGCCGAACCGAGTCGTGGCGAACCCCGGCTCTGGTCGCCCGACCCGTGTCCACGGGGCCTGGCTTCGAGCCGAATCGGCAGCGCGACGCGCGGAGTTGGACAGAAATGCACCACAGAGCGATCGCTGGATCGCCGCGGACGAAGGGACGAGGCAGGGGTCGAGGGGAGGGAGGGAGCGAGGGTCGAGGGACGGGACGGGACGGGGACGCGCGTTCACAACGTGTGCAACGGCGGGCGGTCGAAGCGCTGCGAACGAGAGCGGCGCAGGCCGAGCGCAACGAAACAAGTTGCCAAGGTGAATGGGCAGAGCACGACGGAGGGAGGCAGAGGCGACGAGGGAGGGTGAGAGAGAGAGGGAGAGGGAGAGGGAGAGAGAAGCAAGGTGAGGCGAGCCGAGCCGAGCCGAGCCGAGCGACAGGATAAATAATTCGACTAAATGGTTTATAATGTCGGCGATTATGAGGAGGCGCAGCCAGAGGAACCGAACCGAGCGGCTGGCGGGGAAGAGGACAGAGCGAGACGGGGCGAGTGCGTCGGCCGCGGTAGACGGCTGGCAGACGAAGCCCCGGACGGCCAGAGAACGAGAGAATGGGTGGAAGAGAGAGCGAGAGAGAGAGAGAGAGAGGAAAAACGACGACGCTGCTGACGCTGGATCGAAGCGGATCGGCAGACGGTGGATGATCGTGTGGTCTTGTGGAGGTTGTTGTTGTTGTTCTTGTGTTTCGGTTGTTCTTGTAGTGGTGCTGGTCACGTTGGTGCTGCCATTGTTGTTGTTGTTGTTGTTGTTTTGGTTGCCCTTGTCGTCGTCGTTGTTGTCCATGCAGAAGCGAGTCCTTGACATTTGCGGAATGGCTCGAAGTGACAGGCGAGTTAAACTTCTAAATCAACGGCGGACAAGGGCCGCACGATCGACGAGCGAGGAGGGCGAGGCAGAGAGAGAAGAATACAGAGAAAGAGAGAGGGAGAGAGAGAGAGACAGGGGCCACAGAAGGCGAGACGATGGGCCGAAGAAAACGCTCTTCGAGAGGCCGGCGAGATCGAGAAGCGCCCTGAGCTCGAGCTCAGGCGAGACGAGCTGGGCACGGGCAGACGAGGGCTCAGGTCGTGGATGGGGCGAGGAGGGCAGGGAAGAAGAGGAAGACTGCGTGCGGCGGCCCTCGGAATGCGTCGTCGACATCCACTCGCGATGGACACTGAATTCTCAAGTGGACGGCGGCGACGGATGATCGAAAAGACGCGGATCGATCGATCGGAAGAGGAAGTGCGAGGATCGGGAGCTGATTTATGGACGGAGGCGAGGGCAAGAGGAAGCAGAAGGGCAGGAGGAGAGGGCCGAGGACGCGCGGAGGAAGAGGCGGCGGAGTCGTCATTTGTCGCCTGGAGTTGATGGAGTGGCAATTATGCAAATGGCCAGGGGACGACGGCGAGGTGGGCCGACGAAGCGACGACGGCCGGAAGGGAAGGGAAGCGAAGGGAAGATGAGGGCGGGGGCGGTGGCGGAGGGAGTCCGGAATCCGGGAATCCGAGTCGCTCGAGGTGTCGCCGGGGGCAGGCAATGGAAATTCCTCGCCCGTGTGGCAGGCATATTTTTCGAATTAAATATGAATTTAACAATCCAATTGAATGAATGGAAATTTCTCCATCCTCCCCTTCATC
This sequence comes from Coelopa pilipes, assembly GCA_947389925.1. Lineage (NCBI taxonomy): Eukaryota > Metazoa > Arthropoda > Insecta > Diptera > Coelopidae > Coelopa > Coelopa pilipes. Next base: position 27,855,111 of record OX376699.1, on the reverse strand, counting down.
CCTTCTCCAACGACTGCTTCCTTTGTTTGCCTGTCCTCGCCCCCTCCTGCCCTCCTCCATTGTTTGCCAATCGAGGGAAAATCGCTGGAAATAATATTTTCCGAATTAATTGCAACAACTGCTGGCTGTCGATGGCGACGGCGACGGCGAGTCGTCGTCGTTGTTTCTGTTGTTGTTGGCGGTTTTATTGCTGCCGACTGTTGCTGGTAAATTTTGTGGATATTGATTTTGTTGTTGGTGCTCGTTGTTGTCGTTGTTGTCGTTGTTTCCGTCGGCAATCCGCTGGTGGCTGCATCCGCTCTGATTTCCGCGCACTTCGCCGGGCCGACGAAGGTTTCCAGAAGGACTGCGAACGGCTGGGCCGGAGAGGGGAGGAGGGAGGGAGTGAGAGAGAGAGAGAGAGAGAGAGAGCGCGAGTGAGTGTGTGAGGTAGAGAGTGAGGAAGATGTGTTTTAACCTGAAGGCTGCCGAAAAGGTCGGACTGCGGTCCTTGAACGAGTTGACTGAGTTGGGCAGGACACAAAAGACCTGGAGTTGATGAAAATTAGGCGAGAGAAAAGGAAGATGTGTGCCCGAGAAGAGGGTGAAAGGACGGATAAAGAGTGAGAGAGAAGGAATGAGGATAAGGCGAGGGAACGAGGGAACGAGGGTGAGGAAAGAAAATGCGGATGAAAAGACAGAAGGAGGCTGCGGAGACCGTCACAGGAGGAGGCCGAGGACGACGAGTGCGGAAGACGATAAGGAAGCGAATGGAGGAGTAGGAGAAAGGAATTAAAATGGAAACGGTTCAGGGACGGCTCAGGGGATGGGGTCCGTGAAGGCAGATGAAAGAAGACGACCGAAGGAGGCAGACGGCGTGAAGCATGAGCGGAATAAGCTGGCAAAGGGTTCGAAGGATGCGAAGATGCCGAGGAAGGGCGACGGTTTCAAGAAAAGGAAGGTCGAGGGATGAAGGTTGGACGATGAGGACGAGCTGGGGGTGGAGCATGAGAAGATGGGGTTTGGTTGAGGGAGGCGGGAGACAAAGGGACGATTGACGGAGAGAAGGCCGGAGACAAGGCGTCGACGGAGACGGAGACGGAGACGAAGGCGATGAAGAACTGGGGGCAGGCGAGGCACAGGAAGGAGTCGAAGAGAAGAAGAGGAAGGAGGCGAAGCGAAGGCGAACTTGACGAACCCGTGGTCGTTGGGACGAGGGAGTCCGGGGAGACGAAGACAAAGTTGGCGACGAATCGACGTTGCAGGCGACGAGCGGCTGCCCGCCGGACCCCGAGGGTGGGGCGAGAGGCTGGCGAGGTCTGTCGGCTGTCGGGCCAGGATTGACATTTGCCGCTGCCTCGGGGTTGTTTCGGAACCGAGACGCCAAGACACGCACACAAACGCACATGTACGCACTCTGCATACGCCGATAATCTCGATAATGGCGTGAGTGACTCACCGGCACCCGGCACCCGGCGCCCGGCACCCGGTTCTCGGCCGGCCTGACCCCTCGGGGACCCTCGTCGTGCTCGTCCTGGTCCTCGTCCTCGAAGGGTCCTGCGTCGACTCCGCTGAACGGGTGGATGGTGGATGGAAGAAGGAAGTCGTGGGAAGGGTTCGAACCCTGTTTTAAATCCTCGAAAGGATAAAACAATCACCAACAACAACGGGCCGGAGGATTTATTATTTTTGCCTTTGTTGCGCTTGTTCTTGTTCTTCTTCTTCTTCTTGTTGTTGTTGTTGCTATGATTCTTCTTGTCGTTGCTGTCGGCTTGCTCGAAACTCTATTAGCAAACAATTCAATTTCGGAAGTTTGGCCCGGGTCTCGATCCTCGAACCTCGAACCGCCCCTTGGGGTTGGGCGAAAACTTTGCCCGTCGCGGGGCGGGGGCGGGGCGAAGAGGGCCAGGGTCAGGGCCGAGGCGTGGGCTTCCAGGAAGCCGAGGTCTTTTTTCAACAACAGCCGAGGAACTTTCGTGAATCGCCACGTTGATGCTGTTGTTGTTGATTTTGCCATTTCTACTTGTGCAGATTTACATTTCATAAAACTGAGGAACTTTCCGGAGAGTTGGGCAGGGGGGAGGAGGAGGGGGCAGGGGGCAGGGATTGAGGTTTCAGGGATCCTCCCTTTTGGACAAGGTCTGCTTAGAGGACATTTTTCGGAAAGCCTTTGTCCTAATCTTCAACGACATGTATAAGTTGATTTTTATATTTCCAATTTAATGGAATCGGTCAATTTTAAGTAAATTGTTTTTATTTCAGATTTATATATATTTATTTCTTACATATATATCTTTTTAGATTTATATATTTTTGAATAAAATGTTTGTCTACATATTTCTATGTTAATAAAAATTGGCTAATTCTGTTTTTAAGACTTTTCTAATTTTCAAATATTTCAACAATTTTCGTGTCTCTATTTGTTTTGCCATATTTAGTCATTCGGTCATTGGTGTATTTTATATTTTTTATAATTCTGTTTTTTATAATTCTATTTTTGAATGGTTGCGATTTTGTTTCAAGAGTTGTGTCTTCCATTCAGGAAAACGATCTAAGATTTTTATATTATACGTTTTCATTTAAATATATTTTATGACATTTGCTTATGGAAAATAAATATATTTCTTTCGTTGTTCTCTTTTGGACTTAAGTTTTTCACGGTGCTTCATTTATTTAATTAAACTACTGAAAGGCCTACATCTGTTGTCACGTCGGCCGGCGATGGAGACAGAGGGAGGGAGACAGAGGGAGGGAGACAGAGAACTCTGGGGGAGGTCCTAATTTGAATTGGGCGAGGGCGACCAAAAATCGTGCCATATTTTTGACGCGAGCAAGGGGGTCGAGGAAGTCAATCAAATTTGAGGAACTGGCAACCGGGCTGGAATAATTCCAATTGCAATAACAATGCGAAGAAGGCACATCACACCGACAACAACAACAACATTGAGAACAACCGGAACAAGATTATGAAGAGCTACAGCTACAGCAACAGCATAGTCATGATAATAATAATAATAACAATAAATGTAAGTGTGGAAACAAAACGAGCGAAAGCAACAACAAGACTTACTACAACAACATGAGCTGCAATGAGCTACAATAACAACAACAACATCAACGAGAGAGAGCCCAGCGTGAAATCGAAAATCGAAATTAATTCATGAGAACTGATTCGACCGAGGCAACCCCGTCTCGAAGGACTTCCGGCGGACGCGTCGGAGAGGAAGAAGTCGGGGGGAGGAAGAGGACGGAGAGAGGGCACCACAGAGAAAGGGACGGAGAGGGGGGGGACTGGGAAGAGCGGAGCGGTCGAGGTCGAGGTCGAGTCTGTGGCAGCGTGGACAGCGAACGGCGGGTCCGGCGACAGGCCGGAAGTAAAGTGCCCGAAGGGTTGGCGAGAGGGGTGGGGGGAAGCCGGGGGAAGCCGGGGGAAGCCGGGCGAAGCCCAACCACTTAAGGGTTAAAATTATGATTGCGAAATATTACGCGTAAAACCGAATTCGTCTCAGCGGGCGTCCGAAGCGACGGGGCAGCAGCGAGGGAGCGACAGAGAGCGAGAGGGAGAGAGCGACAGGGGCGGAGAATGGCTAGGGGAGGCACAGGAGCGAGGGAGAGGGCGAATCAAAGCGACGACCAAGCGATTTCAATTTGAAATGCCATTTTTAATACGAACGCAATTTCGACTTCAGCGGCGTTTATTTCGCCTAATAAACGGCATTGCGGTCCACGAGCATGTGATCGGGTGTGCGTGTGTGTGTGTTGCATGTATGGGTGTGTGAGGGAGACCCCGTGGTGCAGCGAGGATTTACAGCGAGCCAATGGGCGGCGAACAACTGAGGGAGAGCCAGAGCTGGCGATGAAATTAATTACGCTCGCAAGCGGCCCGCGCGACTGCGTCGGCCGATCGATCTGGCCACGCGCCTCGGGGCAACGCTTTGCGAAGCGTTTTCTAGATTTTCAAAAAGGTCGCTTAGAATTTGAATTCCAATTTTTTATCGATTGAAACAATCGAATTTTTCTTTTAGCTTCGAGTATTTGCAGCCGAAACCCGACCCCGACCCCGACTCCGACTACCTCGATTGTGACAAATGCCGGCGTTTTCTGCGAAAACAACCTCGATCTGGCACCACCCTCCCCACTCCCCCCCAGGACCGACAATGGAGAGCCTGCAGATGAGCTGGAGCCACCCTCGCGACGTGGCAACGCTTCCGCTCGGCCGCACTTTCAATTCCGGTTCCGATTCGCGAAAAGTACTCCACAGATACTGTATCCGAAGGCGGTGGAAAATTGAAAATCCATCGGAAGGACCTCGGCCTCCTCCTCCTCCTCCTCCTCCTCGTTCCCCCGCACCCCCGTCTCCCTCGTCGCCCCAGCTGAATCTGCGTATCTGCGACGGCAACTGTATCTGCCACTGAAGGCGCTGTGGGTTGGGCCCGCGTATTTATTGTTATTAATTCTCGGATCAACCCGACGGCTCACGAGGGATGACGAGCGCAGAGCCCGAGTGGGGAGGCGGGGGGCAGCAGGGCGGGGAACCCTTCAAACAACTCGTTTCCTGGGGTCGCGTGGGCTGCGCTGCGATTTCCGATTTCGCCCGAACACATGTAAACCTGGCTGCGAATGGGCCGCCGGTCCCGGGACCCCTGGCGAAGCCCTCGAGCCCGGCCGCAGCCCTGGCTCGGCCGCCCCGAACTCGACTCGTCCTCGCCGAGACCCCGCGCGAGCTGCCGGGGTGGGCGATCGAGGGTGGGGCGGCCGTCGTGGGCGTCGGGGTGGCCAGGTTGACCCGCGGATGACGTCGACGTCGATGACGACGACGACGTCGATGACGACGACGATGACGACAGACGGCAGTCGAGAGGAAAAGCGGAAGAGACTCCGACCTTCTCTGAAGGACACGTGCGGACCCGTGGCGTTGGCAGGACGAAGTTCGGCTGCCGCGCAGTTTAGAATAATAATAGCAACAACAACAAGCTCAACAGCAACAAAAACAACAACAGCAAAAACAACAGCAACAACAACAACAACCAGAATAATAATAAGAACAATAATATGGGCAACAACAACGAGAGCATCCGGAAAAATGCCGAAAATCTTGAATAAAACCGAGGGTGCGAGGTGGGAGGAGCAGACGAAGGAGGAGCAGGAGGGGGAGGACGAAGAGGAAGGAGGAGGAGGAAGGACGAGGAGGCCGAGGGTGCGAGGAGTCAAAAAGCGTCGTCGGCGGTTTCGATGGCGGACGCGGTGGGCGGAGGAGGCCGAGGGCACTTGAGAAGACTTTTATTTATATTGTGACGATGGATCTCAATGGCGTCGGTGACGAGGACATAAATAACTGTACCTGAGGACAACATTTTTCGACGGACAAAGAAGTGAAGAAAAGACAAAAGAAAAAATAAATTAAAAATTGGTATAAGTTTCTCAGAAAAATCGTTCGTAAAACGAAATTCTCTACAAATTTCTCCGATCCAGAAAATTTATTTTCCCAAACACAGTTGTAGATAAAAATTAGCAATTGGTTATTAAGCAAATAGCAATAAAATCAATAATATAGTAAATGAATCATGGAGGGAAAAATAATGAAAATTACGTGAAAAGTACGAAATGTACAATAATCATGGCGATGGAAATTAAAGGAATACTTCACAATATACATCGACGAAAATAGAAAATAGACATAGTGCGCGATTAAGTATCTCCCAGATGTCGAAATCTCCTTGAGCAGCGATAATTTATGAAAATAGAACAATAAAAACAACAACTACAACAACAACACGCATAGCAAGTAACAAGAAAAACAACCAAACCAACAACAGCAACAGCAACAACGGCAACAAAACGCAATGTGTTTCGATTTATTTTCAACCAAAAGCGAAAATCAATAGACAAAAATTTCAATAAATAACAAAAGGCAAATAAATCGAAACGAAACGAAATGAGAAAAAAGAAAAACCAAAACCAAAAGCAACAACAACAACAACAACCTCGCCATACACTTTCAGAAATAATAAACAACAGGCGATGGGAACTGCCATTGAGTATCTGCTAGATACAAAATCGTCCATCCATCCCACCGATCGATCGATCGAACGGATTCGCCCTCGCAATTGAGGTGAATATTTGACTGAAACGCAACAACAACAACAACAACAACAACAACGACAACAACTACAGCAACGACAACAGCAAGAACAATTCATCGTTGAGATTCTTCGAAAATCATTCGAATTTAAAGCAAGCAAATGATTTTCTCGACGTCTATGTACAGCGTCGCCCGCTCGGATACAGATACAGATACAGATACAGATACAGATACATATTTATTTATTTATTGTACTTCGCAGATTCGAGCTATATAACAACAACAACCACAACGACATCGCCAACAACAAAAATTACCGAGAAACAACGACATCGCCATCGCCATCGAGTCAACGATGACGAGACAACGACGTCAGCCGACTACCGATAACGGCAAGAGCACAGCGGCGAGTGAGCGAAAGAGACGGGAGAGTGGGAGGACGGGAGGTGGAAATCGCGGGAGAGAGGGGGGGGGGGGAGGAGGATGTGAGAGGCAGGCACGCAAACAGGGAGCGAAGAGAAGAATTAAAAACTTATTATTAAGTGAAGTCGAAGAAATTAGCGACGACGACTAAGGCGAGGTTGGCCGTCGGGGGAGGGGACGAGGGAGGAAGGGAGGGGTTGGGCTGCGTTTGGTGGGCGGGGGCTGGTGCTGGGGCTGAGGCCGTGGCCGGGGCGTGGTCGTGGCCGTGTCGATTGAGGACACGAGCGTCCTCGAGGAAGGCGCGCGGATTCCAATTGGATTCCTCAGCTCTGACGAGGGATCCACGTTCGGCCCAGCCCAGCCCAGCGCCGCCCCCTCTTCACCCGCCGCCTTTGCTTCTCTCCGTCCTCCTCTACTCTATCTGTCTCTGTCGCCCTCCGGCGAGTCCGCCGGGCGTTCACAGGGAGGTCCGCGTCTCTGGGTCGTGAATCGCCGTCGACTGATGTTGGCATTGGCGACGTCGTCGTTGTTGTTGTTGTTGTCGTTTCTGTTGATTAATTTATTTTCATGTTGTCACAGTTGTTGTAGTTATTATTTTTTGCTATTGCCGCTCTCGTTGTTGTTGTTGTTCTCGCTCTCTGGGCCTCGCGATCGGGCGGGCGTGGGCTCTGCTTTGTTGTTGTTTGTAATCTCAGTTAACAATCCTTTTATGAATATTTCCCTTTTATTACTTTGATTAATTATCACTTCCTTTGCTAATAATCGATTATTATTAATATAGTAAGTGGTTTTAAATAATTGATTATAATATAAAATTGTTCAAAATATTCTATTTGGCATAGTTAATTGTGGTTACTCTCATTATTGTCTATTTATTATTTCGTATATTGTTGTCATCATTAATTTTTCTTACATGTTGTTATAATTTAATTTGATATTATTACCCAATTGCTTATTATCAATCATGTATGTCTGAACTGTAAATATTTTAAATTTTGCTGTTTACATATATTGTTTTCTTTATTCATTTTTTCTCGTAGTATTTCGTGATTATCTATTTCTATTCTTTTTGTTTATGATTTGAAAGCGCTTTATTTTGTTGTTATTTTTACTAGCATTGATATCATTGATATTATCGCAGTTGCTTTTGTTCGCCTGGTTGTTGTTGTTGTTGTTGTTGTTGTTAGAGTAGTCATTGCTGCTATTGCTTCTGCTTCTGCGTTGTGGATTATCGCGATTGTTGTTGTTTGCGGTTGTAGTAATTGTTGTTGGCGTTGTTCTCGTTCTCGTTGCTGGCGTGTCGTGTGGATTCCGAAATCCATATCGCGTCGGGTTTTGCGTATTGGGATCAGGGACTCATCAATTAGTAAATGAATTTCATTGCTCGAGCTCTTGTTGTTGTTCTCGCTCTGGCTCTTGTTGTTGTTGTTGTTGTTTGTGCTATTCCCAATGTAGTTTACTAAGTAAGGCTTTCGTTGTTGTTGTGAATTCAGTTGTCGTTACTTGTGCTCCACTGCGATGTTGTTGTATTCATGTTGTTGTTGCCGCTGTTTTCTCCATTGTCGTCGCTTATCCTTAGTGTAGTTGTCGATGTCGTTGTTGTTGTTGTTGTTGTTGTTGTTGTAGATGTTGCTTCTCATTTTCTTGTTGTCTTTGTCTTTGTCGCTAACCGCTATGTGTTTGTTGTCTCAGCCGCTCTTGCAGCGACAGTCGTTGTTGTTGTTGCTGCTTTCATAAATATTCTAGCAGCTCTTATGTATGTGGTTTATGTCCATGCTATGGTACAGTGAAAGAAATAATTACACGATTCATGTACGGAACAATTTTCATAGTTTTTTTTTTCATAATAACGGGTTTCCAATTAACGGTTTTCAATTACATTTTTTAATTATTTTTTACTATATTTTTTACTAATATTCTTTCGTAAAATTGTTTCTTTATTATTCTAATTTATGGTTCTTATTTTAATTTTAATTGATGGCTTTTTATATTTACATTTAAAATGTATACATTTTTTATTTTTTTTACAAATCTAATTAATATACTCTAATCTATTTATTTGTTTTTGTTATTAATTGCATTTGTATATTTTTTCCATTTGTATTCCTGAAGCCACTCTGATTTTTTCTTTTTCCTCTATTTTGCCTACTTTCATTCTCGAACCTTTTCCATTTTCGCCGTCATTTCTCGCGCTCTCTCTCCCCCTGTGTAGTCGCTTTAATTTGTTGATTAAGCGATAATTTCCCGTCGCTCTGGCGGCCAATTCTTCATTACGACACCACGACCAGCGCCACGGCCCCGACCCTCCTTCGGCCCTCGTCCTCAGGCCGCTCTCTCGCCCAGCCCTGCCGCCTCCAACTCGCTCCCTCCCCTCTCTCCTTCCTCCCGCCCTGGCTGTGGCGAGGTCCGCCGGCCACGCGCCTCGGCCGTAAAACAAAACCATGTCAGTCGGCCACCGCCCTCGACCTCGCCACCCTCGACCCGGCAACCCCGGCTCTTCCGACCTCTTCGCTCCCTCCTCTCTTTCTCTCTCCGCCTGCCCCTCGCCTTCGGCCGCCCGCTCGAAGCCAACGGCGAAACCTTTCGAGCGGATTAATAATTAATAAATGCAGCGCGTTCCGATTGATTTTCCGCGCCGCCCTCCAACCAACCTCTGCACCTCCTCCCCCTTTTATCCTCGCTCCCTTCACCTTCACCCCCTGCCTCCTCTCCTCTCCTCCCCCGCCCCTGCCTGTCCTCCTCAGGGCGCGTGGAAATTATTTAATAATTCTGCAAGTGCTTTTCACGATCTCTTTTATTCGTCTTCCACTCGCCTTGTTTATTCTTATTTTCTGAACGCGCTCGGGTCGGCTCGAGTCGAGTCGTCGAGCTCTGTGGAACCAGCCACGCCCCCGGCCGCCTTCCCCTTCGCCCCCATCGCTCTCTCCCTCCTCCTCTCTCACCCGCACTCCTTTCACTTACTCGATTCTCATTGCAGTTGCATTCATTGATTGGCAATGGGAGGCCGGCGGTGGGAGAGCCGGAGAGAGGTGGAATGAGTGAAAGCGAGATGGAGCGAGAGGGAGACTGGGGGGGGGAGGGGGCGGCGAGGGCGCGCTGTCGAGGAATTGAGTTGTTGTCTCGTCGGTTTTCTTTTATTGCGTTTCGCATTTGAAATGTTTGCCTTGCCATAGTTGTTGTTGTAGTTACTCCGATTGTTGTTGTGGTTGTTGCTGTTGTTGTTGTTGTTATTACTATTGTAATTGTCGTTATTACTACTGCCGTGGTTGTTGTTGCCCGAGCCGCTTTTGCTGTCCTGGTCGTCGTTTGCTTATGATTGAAATGATTTAATTAACTAAATTACGCGCTTTGCATAAAAAATGCTGCTTCATATTTTTTCTCATTGTCTCCCGCCGTCGCCGACTCCTCCCTCTCTCTCTCTTTTTTCCCTTGCCTCCGCCTCTGTTTCCGTCTCTGCCTGGGTCTTTTCGCTCGATTTTCCTCCGTCGGTCGTCATGCGGAAGCGAGTGTCGGCTGCCATTATTGTCGTAATTGATTTCGTGTGCCGCGTCACATCAGAGTCAACAGCGATCCGAGATCGAACCACTGCATTTTCCAGATTCCCACCGCGAGTCGAGGGAATCGAGGGATCGAGGAAATCGAGCAATGCAGGAACTGCTGTGAAGTCGAACAAGAGCTTCGATTTAGATTGATTGGATTAGATTGACAAAATTGAATGGAAAATAAAAACTTGCGATTTGTCATAACTTTGAGGAGGATAAATATTTCAGTAAGAAAATTTGCGTCTGAAAGTTTAGAAAATTGCAATTCGATTTTTTTCATATTTTCCGCCGTCGAATTAGAATATTTATAAAATAACATAATATACTACTATTTATAATATTGATTTATGCATTTAATTTCTCCATTTTAAATGCGAAACTTCTCTGCAATATTGAATTTTCTCCAATATAAATTTCTCAATTATAAATTTAGATTGGATCCAGTTCCATTTAAAATTCCAGTGGTTTTCGTGAAAGCCTCTCATTACGTTTGGATACAAATTCAACCAATTTATTGGACATTCATTTTTGCTATATTGAAACTCGACCGAGCGTTCAAATTTGAGGTTTCCTCCCACAAAGAGCCACAGAGCAAAGCTGGACATTAGCGGTGGTTGCGTGGATGAAAAAAGGACATTCAAAGGCTTTTTAATTCAATCACCCCTAGCCTCATCCCTCATCCCCCGCACCGCCGAGAAGAAAGCAATTATGCATTGCTGTCCCTGTCGCTCGCGTCGGCTCGGCTGCCCAGTTGGAGCTCGTTAATCCCCGAAATCACATAAAATCGCTGGAAAACCGACGCAGAATGTTTTGATTCCTGGGATGAAATGTGATGAATTTAATTTGGAGCACACGGACACACCGACACATACACAGACACAGACACCGACATACGCAGGCACTCAAACACACGCCGAGGCATTGACTTATACAAGCATAATTGAATTATGCAAATATGTGCGAGCAGTTCACAAACAAATACACGAGCTCATGAAACGGAGAGGGCCAGAGGGAGGGGAGTGAAAGAGAGAGAGAGGGGAGAGGGGAGAGGTGAGGAGGAAAGAGAGAAAGGGGGGAAGGCAGGTGGGGAGAGAGAGAGAGAACGCGAATGAAGCAGCCATCTGTCAAAGTAAATATAAATTAATTATTCAAATTTATCGGCTCCAGAGCTTAGTTCAATTATGAATAGTTGAATAGGCTCTCAAACACTAACACTGGAGCACACACACATACACGCCAATGGATTCGGTGATGCACGCACACATGCATAGGGAGATTCACTCGGAAATTGTTGATGGACAAAAGCACGGAGCGAGCGAATGAACCGGGAGCGACCACGGAAGGGAGAAGGAGAAGGCGGAGGAAGGAAAGGATGCAGAAGGCGTTGATCGTGGAGTGAATGATTGAATTAATGATTTAATGGACGAATGGGAGGTTGCGAGAAGGACCTGAAATTCGAATCGAGGGAAGGGAAACGCCTGGGCTCAAATTGGAAGGAACTCCAAGCACAGAAGGCGTGAAGCATGAGTGGATCAGTGGAGCAACTGGATACTTAAAAAATAATTAGAGAATTTGATGACTGAAGAAACGACGGAGAATTTAGGGAAGTATCGAGTAAAATTCAAAATATAGAAATATCTGCAGAATTAAGAAATAAATCAAATCACAGGAAGAACTCAATGTCAACCACTGAGAAACATAACTGCAAACATTAATTTAAATAATAATAAATAAAATCAGCCGATAAATCAATATAGAAATGAATGCAAAAAGCATTAAATTATTTATAAAATACTCATAACACAATACATAAATATATTGTAAAAGAGCTGTACAATACAATGAAATATAAATAAGTAATTGAAACATTTTACAATAATAAAATTAAAAATATGGAACGAAGGACCAATAGTTTTAAATATTAAAGTACTTATTCCGAAAAACCAAATAAGTTATTTAGTTAAGGACCTAATAAATACGTAACAAGATAGATTTGGGAACTTTATCATGATGCGAATATTGCAAAATCGGAATCTTCCACCAATTACCAGATAATCACGACCGCGAGGAATGGGAAATGACGTGAGCATGAATGAACTGCCCAAGTCGTTGGTAGAAAAGAATCAACGATTGTCGGATGCGAGACGAGCGATAGCATTGTCAACAATAATTGATAGGCCGGCGATGAATGAGTAATGAATGGATGGAACATTGCGAACCTGATGAATGCGTTTCGGGATGTTTCGAGTGGATTTAAATATAGGATGCGACGGCGACTGCGAGTCCGGATATAGCCTGTGGAGCAACTGGAGCGTGAAGGATGCGAGGGACGACGAACGAGGGTCGACCGGACACGACACGTTGGGCGGATGTGTTGGGGGCGGGGCAATAGCTGTGCAATTAGATATGCAAACAACCGCAAATCTGCAACGAACACATGCAGGGACACGCACACACCCACACGCACGCACGCACGCACTCACACACTCGCCCATGCCCGCGCAGTCCCCGCTCCTTGCTCGCTCGCAGCCGAATATGCGATTACGTTGCTGCGTCAGTGTGTGTGCTGGGGTCTCCGTGTGCGTGCTCGAGTTAAATTATTAATAATGCGATCCTGTTGCAACAACAACAACAACAGCAGCAACAGCAATTATAGTGTTCGTTGTTGTTGTTGTCATCATTGCTGCCGTCGCTTTTGGCAACTATGACTATGTTATATCACATGAATACATGCGTGTGTGTGTGCGAGCGTATGCGTGAATGCCTATTATTATTTGTATTAGTTGCTCCTGATATAGGTCTAGTTGCTGTCGTTGTTGTTGTACTGAAATCTTGTTGCAGTTGCTGCTGGTGTTGTTGTCGCTATTGCCGTTGTTGTCGTTGTTGTTGCTGCTGCTGCTGTTGCTGCTGTTCTGATTATTGTCATTGTTATAGTGTTTCCGATTATTGTTGTGGTTGCCATTGTTGTCGTAGTTGTGGTTGTTGTTGTCGTTGTCGTTGTCGTTTTTGTTGCAGTTCAAAGCGACGATCAACTGCAATTATTGCTGTTGTTGTTGTTGTATTTGTTATTGTTTCTGTTGTTCTGGTTGTCGTTGCTCGCAAAATTATGAACGTTTTTTCTATTGACGATGATGCTGATATTGCTTTTGTTGTTGTGGTTATTATTGTTGTTTTGTTGTTGCTGTTACTATTATTATTGTTGCTGTTGTTGCAGTTGCTGCAATTATTATTAGTAGCAGCAATGGTGTTGTTGTTGTTGATATGACTGCGGGAACTCCGAATGTTTTCCTTGTTGTTATTGTTATCATTGTTGCTTTTGTTGTTGTTGTCATTTCGTTTTCGGCCTATCATATCCTGACTATGTTTGCTATCGTTGTGATTTAAGGTGTTGTTGTTGTTGTTGCTTTTGTTGCTGCTCCGACATGCAGAGGAACACAAAACAGTTGCAAGCAATAATGGAAATTAGAGAAAGGAACAAGTGATCGTAGGTGTGCGTGTGTGTGTGTGTGTGTGTGTGAGGTGCAAAGTGAAGGTGTGTGAGTTCGCTCCAGGAAGAGTAGGTGTTTGGGTGTGTGGGTGCGTGTGTGTGGGTTCGCTTTGTTTGTTCGGGCGACGATTTGTAAGGCTTCAATTAACTGCAACAATATCGGCAACGATTCCGTCGGTCATGGCAGTGACAACAACAACAATGCGGCAGCCAAATCATCCACAACAAGGACGACGACAACAACAACAACGATAACGAGAACCACATCCACAACAGGAACAACAACAACAATGATCGCAACATAATTAAAATCAGTTTGACGCCATTTGTGAAATTTCCCCAAATATCCTGCTTATATTTGTGGTCGTTCTATAAGTGTGTGTGTAGATGATGCGATGTGAGATATGCATGTGTCTGTGGTTGTGTCTGTATCTGTGTCTGTGGCTTGCGTGCGAAACATTGCGAATTTTTGAAAATTATTTTCGCATCTGAATCCACATGAAATCATTTCGGTTTTTCATTGTTCAGTGATTTATTCTCCTGTTTGGGCTTCCGTTGCTGTTGTTGTAAATGACGCTGTTTTGTTGTTGTTGTTTCTGCTCCTCCCGTTGTTATTGCTATTGTAGCTGTCATTGTTTTTATTGATATTGTGATTGCTCTCGCCGCTGTTGTTGTGCTTGCCATTATAATATCGCTTATTGTGCTTTCGCTCATTGTGCTTGCACTTAAAATGTCACTTCTGTCGAAATATGTGTGTCCACGAGTGCACGCCTCTGTGTGGGTGGGCCTGTGTAGGTGTGCCTGGCTGTGCGCGTACTGGGCTCTCCATGTGGCCACCGGGTCCTTCGCCCAAGGGCCGTCCACATGTATTTTCAATTCTCTAAATTTATTGCACTAAACCTCATTGCCAGGAAAGTTAGTTTACTAACAGCCATCATGATGAACGTTAGCGTACAGAAAGTCACCATCATGACTAAAAATAATTACACTAAAAATTATGCTTGTGCAAATTTCATGCCAAACTTCTCTGTAATTTAGATGATTACAATAAAAATGAATTTACTAAAACACTTCAAACACCATTGTGCACCATTAAAAGTTGTGTACAAAAAGACATTGCAACGAAATTTAGTTTTATAAAAACAGTTGTATTGAAAATTATTATACTATAAATTATTGCAACAAATATCGGGAATTGTGGAGAAATAATCAGTTTAGATTCATTGCAATTTTGTTCCACTTTTCCATACAAACTAAAGAACGTTGCATTCACTTTCATTCACTTCGACACCCTGTATTTCCCCGAGTTAGCTCGGCATATTTTTATTAAATGGCACTGTTATTGAATTTCCCAAATTTACATTTTATTACGCTTCCGTTTGGCTCCATTTATATTATTGCATTTGATTACTTTGTGCCATTTATTTATTTATTTAAGTCCCGTCCGATTTGTGCTTGTTTTATTGAATGTATTATTGATTTTCCATTAGATTTGCACATTTCACACTGTCCATGACGAGGAAATGGGAAATTCAGTTGAATTCTGAATGACCTGACCGGCGGATGTCATGAACCAGGGTCCGCGAGTTGGAAAATAAATAATTCGGAATTGAATGCCGAATAATTCCGTATTGCATTAAATAAGCCCCAGTTGAATTATGTGTCCAGATCCGTGGGTTTTGTTGCTCCTTTGGCGGCGTTCCATTTTTTGCTGCGAGTTTTAATATTTTCGCCAAAGTTGCATGATAAATCAATTGAAGCAAATGACAAATTTTCGCCTCCCGTTCGCCGTTTTCACGAGGCTGTCGCTGGCGTTGCTCATACGCCATGAATCACGAAGGAGCTGCCGAACCCGAATCCGAATCCGGCTCCAGGACTTTTGCATTTAAAGCTATGCCTGGGGAGCTCGAGAGTTAAGGACTTTGTTTCAATGAAATGGGGGAAGCACCAGAGGAAGTTTCGTAAAATAAGATTAATAAAATATTAAAAATCACTCATACGTCCCGAGCAACTTCTGTCCATTAATTTTTCTATAGACATTCTCACTTGACAATCATTTGAATTCAATTTTAAACATGTTCCCAGAAATGCTTTGTTTCCATCATTCATTTTACTTAAAAATAACGTCGTTTTATCAAGTGTTTTGTTAAAAACAAATACAAGGTAAATTTACTCAAATCGTGCACCCACCTCAGGACCTTCTCCAGCTGCGTCAGGCACTTCTCGATCTTGCGCGATCGGATCTTGGAGCCGTACTTGACGTTCGCCATGTTCTTCGGCTCCTGGAACTTGAACTTCTTCATCCTCGCCGGACTCCGGACGACGGGACTCGACCACACTCGCGCCACCAGAAACTTCAGCCCTCGACGTGGGCGTGAGCGGCGACCCGAGACCCAGCCAGGGCCGGCGACAACGCGAGAACGGGGACAAAGACGAATATGACAACAAGGACCACGAGGCGCAGGAGTTCCTCGAGCGAAGGCGACATGGCTGTGACGATCTCGACACGATTCTGGGCTTCCGCGAAGTGTCGACGGCTCCGGGAATTCGATTGTTGGGCTTTTACAACTATTTTTTCGAGGGTTTCGATTTGAGAATGATTTTCTGTTTTTGGCTGCCGATCACGATCGACCACGATCGATCTCTGGCTCTCTGAAAGTCCGGACGCCGTGAGCTGCGCTCTAGCACTGCGTCGCCGCGCTGCCGGACCCGTTGGCGGCTTTGATTGGGTTTTGTAAATCGCGCCTGTTGTCGTCGTCGCTGTCGCTGTCGTTGTTGCTGTTTTTGTTGTTGTTCTTTGTGTTTTTATTGCTGTGTTTGTTTACTTTTCCACATACTTTTCAAGAAATATTGAATTGCAAAGTAAAAACAACCAAGAAAAAACAAAAAAACAACTGAAAGCCAAGCGAAAAAAGTGCAAAAAATGTGTGAGGTTTGTGAAAATATTGAGGCGCCATCGGGTTTGTTATTGCAATTGTTGTTGTTCCTCTCCAGTTGTTGCTTCTGCGATAGTTAGTGTGCCTATAGCTGTTGCAATCGTTGTTGTTGCTGTTGCTGTTGCTGTTGCTTTTGCAATGTCGATTGTGTACACAAGTTTTTCACGGGAATACTTTACGTTTCTTGAATGATTCGGCGATGCGTCGAGCGATGAATGAAAGAGCCCGGGTCGCCGGGGCCGCGGGAGGCCGGGGCCGCGGACGCCTTTCTGGGGGACCTTGGCAGTGGGTCGAAGTCATTCGCCAGTTTACGTTTCCCCTCGATTGTCCCGACCATTTGTGTGCCTTGAGATCGCAATTTAACTTCACTTCCAATTGACACTTCCATACAACTTTAGTTGTTCCATTTAAGCCGTTTCTTTTTGTTTTAACAATTTATTCTGAGCATTTTTGGGGAATATTGCAAAATGGGAGTTTTCATTGATTTGACCAATTTCAGGAATATATATTAATTTATCATTTTGTCCTTCATTTTTCCATATGTTTTGGAAAAACGTTTCTTTTCTGCGCTTTATAAAAATAATCTGCGGATTTGAGTGTAGCTCCATAATTTTCCACTATCTGCGACATTTCTCCGCACTCCTCACGTCAGCTCCTTGTTCACACCTCCACATCCTTCCATTCGCTTAATTCTCACTTAATTCAGTCGATTTGCTCCCCTGTGGCGACACTGGGACTAATTGCTCATTGGTCTCTCTGTTGTTGTTGTTGAGTGTTTGTCACTGGAACCCCCTCCACCCTAATGAATTGTTGTTGTTGGTTTTGCTCTTGTTTCCCATTACTTTATTGTTGTTTTTGTAATAATACCTCTTGTTAATTGGAAGCGAGCAGCGAGCAACGAACAACGGGCTCGAGCGACAAATGTTTGCAAAATATTTCTAAAGTTCATCATTTTTATCGCTCCCCAACACACACACACACGCACATACACCAACACTGACGCACACCCCACCCTGGCCATCCGTGTGTTGTTGTAACGTGATATGATTGCCGTCTGTTTTCTGCAGAAAATTTGCTACAACTTTTGCCAATAATTATCGTCGTCGCTGTTGATGTTGCTGTTGCTAGTGTTAATACTTCTGTTGTTGTTGTTAGTGCCATTGTGAATGTTGTTGTTGTTGCTCTACTAATTTGTTATCGCTGCTCGGTCTGGCGCTGCTGCTGATGCATGCGATGACAACAATGACTGTTGTTGTTATCGTTGCTGTTGTGGCATTTGTGTGGTTGTTGTTGGGCTGTTAAAAGAGGAACAATTTTCTTTGACATTTGTTCAATTTGTTCTCGATTTGATTCTACCTTTTGTGTTCCAATTTCTTATTCCACTTATCTTAATTTTATTTCCTTATTCCCAATTTTTGTGTAATTTTTTCTAAAATGTTTCTTTGCATTTTTTCTTCAAAACCATCCTTCAATTTCTTCCAGAAATTGTTAATTTCTTCTTCATTCATTTCTTTTGCTTCAAAATTTCTTTAATTTTTTCCGTTTTGAAATTTTTGTCCATGTATTTTTCTATTTGTTTACCTTTCTTTGTCAATTTGTTTCCCCTTTTTCTTCAATTTTGAATACTTCAATGTTTTTTTCTACCATTTAGTTTCAATTAACTGCTCCAGTTCTCCGCGAATTCCTTTCGCATTTTCTTTTCGCTATTCTGAGGTCCCGCCCGCTGGGACAAATTTTCGCCCACATGGACCCCGATGAAAAATGGTTTTGGTCTGCGTAAAAATCCGATGGAGCCCATAAGTTTCCATTAGCGATGGCGTGGTAATGCCAACAACAACTACAACTACAACAACAACGACGGCAACAACGTCCTGTCCCTAATAATATGAATGACAACAACAACGGCAACAACAGCACCAAAGTCCAATAAAAGTACAAACACAGTGACAAAAGCCGAGAACACAA
The DNA here is from genome assembly GCA_947389925.1 of Coelopa pilipes. Classification (NCBI taxonomy): domain Eukaryota; kingdom Metazoa; phylum Arthropoda; class Insecta; order Diptera; family Coelopidae; genus Coelopa; species Coelopa pilipes. Next base: position 27,836,697 of record OX376699.1, on the reverse strand, counting down.
AGTCAAAGTCAGAGCGGAATGAATTCCTTGACATTATTATTGGCGGCGTTGTTGTTGTAGCTATTGTTGTTGTAGCTATTGTTGTTGTAGCTATTGTTGTTGTTGTGGGAATGAGCTATTGTTGTTGTAGGTATTGTTGCCATTGCCGGCGCTTTGCATTGAAATCGATTTAGTGACCTCGCCTTGGCGCAAAGCAACAACAACTACAATATTAACAATTACAACAAAGAGAAGAAGAGGAGGAAATCCAACAACAACAACAACAACTGGAAAAGCGACTTTTTCTTTTCTCTCTCTCTTCCGCTCTCATTCTCGTCCTCCGCCTTCTCCTTGGAACCACGTCATCCGAAGGACAGACGCACTGACATGAATACACACATACACACACACACCCACACACCCACGACGCCATTCACACCCGGTCCGGCACGTGAATGTCCTTTGAATGGAATTGTTGGTATTTTTGTGAATGTCGCTCTTGTTCTTGTTATAATTGTTTTCGCTCCTGCCTGGTGTTCTTGTAATTGCTGCGCTGCTATATTTGTTGTTGTTGTTCTTGGTCTTGGTCTTGGTCTTGTTCCCGTTGCTGTTCGTCTTTCAGTACTTTCGTAATTTGTATTGTTGTTGCTGCCACTCGTTGTTGTTGTTGTTATTCGTCGTTGCTTGTTTCCGCTTCCTCTTCTCATCGTCGTTTCGAATATTACAATAAATTAATAATCACCACACACTTCGGCACAAACACCCACACACAAATGCACGCACACATAGTCGTGGCTCCCCACAGCGCAGGCGATAAGGACGACGTTATCGAGGCGCTGGAGGGCGAGGGTGGGGGCCCCGGACAAAGGACGAAGGGCGAGGGGCGAAGACGGAAGGTGGGAGGCCGAAGTGACCTCGTTCGAGAATTTGTCTACCCTTCGCTTGGAGTCGGCGATGACAACGTTGTTGCTGTGGTTGTTGTTGTTGTTGCCATCGTTGTCCTTGCCGGTGCTGCTGCTGCTGCTGCTGTTGTCGGTGTTGAGTCAACACAATAGGAAAACAATAATTTTGCCGTTTTCCAATACGCTTTGTTATTATTAATATAATGATTGTTGATGTTACAGTTCTTACTGTTGTTGTTGTTGTTGCTATTGTTGCTTTTTGAGTGTGGTTTTTCTTGTTGTTGTTGCTCCGTAATTATTGGTTTTACGTTTGGTGTTTGCTGCTATCAATTTCCACTTGAGTTCCTTGTGGTGCCGGAACATTTTCAATGGCAAAGTCGCTTGCAAGACAGAAAATCCAGCAACGATTTTTCCACGATCATCAAAGGAAGAAAATTCAGAAAAACGACTCTTGACACATTTTCCTGAGATTTCGGTGAATCTCTTACGATCGATATTTTTCATCACTTTAAATCGAGCGAGGAAAATCATCGAAGTTCGTTCGTGCCCCGAATTCCTTCTGCCACTCAAGGCCCTCTGGTCTTCTCTCGCTCCCTCGCTCTCTCCCCCTCTCTCGCGCCCTGCTTCCTCGGAGGACGGCCGGACACTTGACCGCGATTTGTCAAATTAATGAATTCGTCCTCGGCGAGCATTTTGTTGCTGCTCCACGCGCTGCGCTCTACCCCTGGCCTCGAGTTTTTCCTTTTCCTCTCCACCTTTTTGCTGTTTTCGGATGTGATTTTTTATTTCGTTTCCCTTCACCTTCGCTCGACTTGATTTCGCTCGAGTCGGGCTCCTGTTGTTCGTGTTGATATTGTTTTTTCGTTCTATTTTCCTTTTCGTCCCACCCACGACTTCCGCTTCCGGAGCGCGTTTCTCACATGCCAATGCAACACACATACACACACACCCCTGAGGGGTTTCCTTTGTTTTTGCGTCATTGCACGTGAGTGTGTGAGGCTTGTGTGTGTGTGTGTGTGCGGCACTGGTGTCCTGCCGTCCGTCCCGACCTTCTCCCAACTCACCTCATCGCCCCCTACTTCTCTTCCTCTTCCTCACGGATCTCGGTCTTCGGTTCCTCCTTCTTCTTCCGCTTCCTATTGTAGTTTCGTTAATGTCGCTCTGTTGGGTTTTTCTCTCTTCGTCTCCCTCTCTCTCTCTCTCTTTCCCCGTATTCCCTTGTTGATTTCTTCCCATTACCCGCTTTTCCTGTCTCATTTCAGCGAACTTTTCTCTGAATTTCCTCATTTTGTTTCTTCTATTATATCATTGCTTATTCTTGTTGCTTTTATTGGTGGTCTCCTTGTTATTGGTCTTTTTTATTCTTGTTCTTGTTCTTCTTCTGTCTTTCATTAATGTTCTTCATTCTCTGCCGTTGCTGTTGTTGTTGTTGTTGCTCGTTGCTTCTTCTATTGAATGCTCTTCTTGTTGTCATTTTCAATTGTTGTTGCTCAGATTGTTGCTGTTGTTGTTTTTCTTATTTGTTCTTTATATATTAATTTCGTTTCTTGTTCTTCTGTTGTTTTGGTGCTTGTCGTATTATTGTTGTTGCTCTTATTGTTGTTCTTGTGTTGGCATTGCACGAAGTTCATTTTATCTATTTCCATCCGATTTGTGAAGAAATATCTCCACAGAAGGATTTATGATGGCAATCATGGAATTTCTTTACACATACATATCTACGGCATTGTTGTTGTAAATGGGATTTTATTTTATATACAAAATTGTTGTTGTCTGCTGTGAAAGTCGGCAAAAGACTGGCCCGTCGGAGCCACCAGAGCGTCGTGGAATCGATGACAAAGGACGCCCCAAATCCTTCAAAGGCTCGAGAGTTTTCTCCCGATCAGATTATCGCTTGCCAATTACAGGATGGAGTCCACAACAGACACTTAACGGAGGGAAGAAGAAAAGACGGCGAAAGTGCTTTTGTGTAGGCAGTTTCCTATCCTGAGATCCTTGGGAAAAGTTTCTCTACGCGAGTCAATTAAAGGAGACCATTTTGGTGGTAATTTGAAGCTAGAGGGAGGAAGGACCTTCAGGTGAAATTCATCTGGAACCTTGAGGATCCAAAGGGAAGCCAGAGAGAACTCAAGAGGAGAACTCAGAGAAAGAACACCTGGAGAAGTCGAAGATCTAAAGAAGAACCCAGAGGAACCCCAAGCACACCAAAGCCAACCGAATGAATAAAATGAGAACTCAAAGACGGTCCAAGGACAGCCAAAGTAGACTCCGAAGAGAACCCGACCAGAGCACGACGGAACCAAAGAGGAACCCAGAGGAACCTCAGAGAGAAACAGAAGGGAATAAAAAGCAAACCAAGGAGAACCCACGGAAGGACAGAAAAGGGCATGCAAACGGGAACCTCCATAAAAGCCACAGCGAACCCTTACAAAACCCAAAGCCATCCGCTCCATCGGCTCCTCTAGCGCCATGGCGATGATCCTTTGTCCGCTCCAAGGAGTCCTTGTTTAGCCTCGCCAAAATCCGTCGATATGTTTTGCGATGGCGTTATTGATTACGAGGGGACCCGAAGGAGCGAATGAGAGACTCGGGTTCGGTCACGCCTTACGAAAATCACTCCGCTCTGAATCATCGCCGTGCACGGGGGCCGGGGTCACCGGGGGCCGGGGCGGGGCAGGACACGCAGGACTCGAGCGAAATACATTTCCGCAAATCAGCACAAAATATTGCAAGGACTCGCTTCGGGATCGCAGCGAAGCCATCGATGATGAGGGCGATGGCGACGAGGGCGACGGCGACGAGGGCGGATTCGATGACGATGGATCCATCCATTGAAGCATCCTTTCCGCACACACCACAGCCACACTCGCACCCACGCGGAGCACTCCCCAAACATGGAGCCCTCCGCACACATGGCCGTCGAATAAAAATGGACAGATTCTTCATAAATAAAACCCGAAAACGTCGGGCGAGAAAAGAACGAGAGAAGCACGAAGACGACGAGAAGGAAATAAAATAATGATAGAATTCTCCATGGAGTTGAATGTGAGAATGTATGGAAATGTCAATACACACACGGACACCCTCACACACACACATACACACATGGGAGCACGAGAAATGTATGGGGATGCGAAAAAAGTTTCTACACAGGGAGCAACGACGGCAACATCAACATCAACGGGAGGACCATCAACCAAAGTAACAGCAACAATGGCAACAACATAAATCCTCACAAAGGACTCGTCGGTCTCCGGTCGTCCTGTAGTCCTTTTCGCCCTCGGACACCCTCGCCTCACCCCGCCGCCCCAGGGCAGACCGAAGAAGGTAAATAAAAACAAAATGACCAGAGAAAACGACACGAAATGAATACAAAAAGGGCGCAGCAGACGGGCCAGAGGAGGGCCTGATAGTGGGGGAGGGAAAGAGATAGAGAGGGGGTGGGAGAGGAGGACCCATGAAGGGGCGTGGACTGGGGTCGGGCGCACAAAGCCAAAAGGAATTGTTTTATATCCCTCATTTGTCCATTTAATGGCAGAAACGAGCGCACAAAGGACGAGCGGCGAAGGGGCGGTGGAGAGAGTGAGGAGGCGAGGAAGTGGAAAGAAAGAAAGTATTGAAAGTCTAATAAAAATAAGTTGAGCCACAAGGACGGCGAAGTGGGAGTGGACGGGAAAATGTGGAAGAAAAAATGGGAAAAAAGTCGTGAATAAAATGGAAACGAGTTGTGCTGGTGGGAGGCGGGGGTTGGTTGAGGATAGAGAAGTTAGAAAGGGAAGCGGAGAAGGACGAAGGACCAGCCGAGGGATGGAAGAATATTGCGCGAGGGATGGAGTCGTGGGGGATGGAAGCGAGGCAAAGTAGATCAAGAGTCCGAGGGCCGAGGCCGGGGCCGTGGCCGGGACGAGCGAGCCCGATTCTCTGCCGACGTCCTGCGTCGCAGCTGCCGTCGCAGTCGCCGTCGCTTCTCTGCCACGCAGCTTAATCATAACAATAATTTTTCACCCTTTCTGACCGACCCCTTCAACCCGGCTTCGAGTTTCTTCCCCGAATTTTATTTTCATTTCCTTCGATTTTCCGGTTTTTTTTCCTTTTCAATTCTTTTCGTTTTGGTTTCACGGGGGTGAGCAGGGGGTGAAAGCGGGTGGAGCAGGAGGGAGAGAGTGAGAAGGAGGAGGATTTGGGATCAAGTTGATGGAAGAGTCTGCGGACGACAAGATCCGGACAAGGGGGTGGGACGGGAAAGGGTTTGACGCAAATTTTGCGAGACCGACGGCAGGACGGCATGGGGTGGACGCGGCGAGTGGTGGAGGACGACGAGTGCAGGGTGGTGGGGGCGAGTTGCCAACTATTTTGGCACTGACATTTGCTCTCGCTCCCGCTCTCCGTGGATGGCCCCGAGGCCCAGACGGATCCAAAGACGAGCAAAGGTCGGCGGCGCCGCGGGTGGGGTTGGTGTTTGGCGAAGGGACGGCGACGGCCAGCTTCGGACCCACCTCAGGGAGAATTCCGCCTGACCTCGTCGTCACCCTCCCCCTCCATCTCCCGCCCCCTTCATGATCTACTCCAACTAGTGCGAAAGAGACGGCCGTTTGCAGTCGCTTGGTAGCGAAAAATGGTCAACGAACAGCGGCTGAGGAAGATGTGGAGGAGGACGAGGCGGGGCAAGTGGGTTAGACAGAGACGGAGGGAGTGAGGGAACGCGAGAGGGAAAGAGAGAGACAGCGTTTTCCAACAAGGCTACAGCGAAAGTATTTCCAAATCGAGAAACAAAGGCAAAGAGCGAAATGAAGGCAGAGGGCAGGAAACGAAACAAAGGCCACAACAGGAGAATAAATGGAAAGGATATGAAGCTAACGACAATAAAAACATCGACAACAACCACAACAACAAAAAGAAAGAAAATCATCAACAACAGCGGCCGCCTTCTGGATATTCTCCCCACTGTTGCCAAATGTGGATCAGGCCCTGGGAACATGTTTGTATTAAGTTCTTGTTATTGCTTTGGTTGTAGATGTTGTTCCTGTTACGGTCGTTGTGTGCTGTTGTTTCTGTTGTTGTTGTTATTGTCGTTGCTGTTGTTGTTGGCTTGTTGTGCTCTTGTCCTCCTTGGATACACTCGTGGAGAAAAAGTTGGCCCTGCTTTTTTGGAAAAAGTATATTAAATACAACATCTAAAAGCTTAGGCAAAAAATGGAAACAAATTCAAAAGGTCAAAAAAGCACAAATAAAAAAGTACTTCAATAGCACGAATGTGAAATGTGAAAAGTAGAAGAAGAAGAGATGAAGTCACTTTGAAGAAAATGAATCACTTTTAATTTTAAAAAAGTCGAAATAAAGACTCATTTCTTCACAGAGTTGAGAGTGGAAAATTAAAAATATTTACTTTCAGAAAATCACCGCGCTCATGGACCGGAGCGTGTTTGGCTTTTCATCATCGCGACAAAACGATTTCGCTCTGATCCCACCGAGTCCAGCTGAATGTTGGCGGAGGAACCGAGGGAGGCGACGGCGACGGAGGCGGCGACGGAGGGACGGCCGATGGAGAGCAGTCGGTCGGCTGGCGACGGGGTGATGAGGAGCGATGTTTGCTGAAATCACACTACTAATCCCAGTCGGCTGCGGCTCGGGCGAAGGACGATAACTCAGCGGAGTCACACGTACAGCACACACGGCCAGAGAGACAGGACACACAGCCAGGGGCAGAGTCGCGCACACAGGGACCCCACAGACCGATGGACATCCACGCCCGACACCGACACCCAAACCGACATCGTACACTGATAGACGCCGACCGCAATCTAATAGTCATAGCCAAGCCCGCCCACACACGCACACCCTTATTCATACTCGTACCGACTCGGGTGGAACTCACACGTAGACCCACGCACACGCACACCCACACCCACACTCACACGCACTCCACATTCACACCCTCTCGTGTACTCGTGGAAATTCTCCCACAGCCAAATGGCATTTAAACAATTTTGTTGCTGTTGGGTTTTCTGGATTTTGTTCTGGTTCTGCTTCTGCTTCTGGTGTTGTGTTTTTGTTTCTCCTGTGCTCTGTCATGTTGTTGTTGTTGTTGCTTTGCTCTGTCTCGTTGTTGTTGTTGCTTTGCTCGGTCTCGTTGTTGTTGTTTTTGTTGCTATTCGGCGTTCTCTTCCAGGACTTCGGTCGCTGTTGCTGCCATTTGTATAGTTGTGGGTATGGGGATAATGTCATTGTTGTTGTTGTTGTTGTTGTTGTTTTTGTCATTATTGTTGTTGTTACCATCCATACATTCAGATGAGGTATGCTTCTTCTTCTTCTTCTGCTATCCCTCGAATTCTGTTTCTGTTTCCCGCTCACACCCAGCCACGCGCTCCGTTATGGTCATAAAATAAGCCAAACACAAACAAACAAACATAAGCACGAACACACCAACACACACACCCACACACACGAACACACACCCTTAATCACACTCCCAGCCAGGTCGGACATAAAAACTAGAGACAGACGAACAGACAGACAGACGATGACGACAAACCCACGTTCACATGGCTGTGTGGGCACGGGCCAACCCACACGCCCACACACACGCACACACACACACATGCACGAAAGCATGTCAGCAGGCGACTCGTGGTCGACGGCCATTGCGGAAGGAAGCGCGACCAACCCCTTCTCCCGCGCCGCCCCCGCCCACCGCCGCCCACAGGCAACCCATGACGAGCCACCTCGAAGGATCATAAACAACGGCACAGGGCAACAACAAAGGCAGCACCAACGACAGCGAGAAAGCAACAACAGAGGTAACGAAAACAGCAACAACAACAACAACAACAACAAAGGGGACACCAAGAGATATAGCAACTACAACGATAACAGCAACAAAAGCACAACAATATCGATAACAACAACAACGACCACAGCCGAAGGGATAATAATAACACAACAACAACAACAACATCAACAGCAGCTACAACAGAGGGACAACAAGAGCACAACAACAGCGTACAACAACAATAACAACAAACTACACCACGACACGACACGGCAGAAGTGAATGAAACTCGGCGGCGGCCAGACGGAGCCGATGAACGAACCGAGAGACGGACGGACGGCCGAACCGAGGGACAGACCGACCGAGAAACAGAAGGACGGACAAGCAGAAGGACAGACTGATGGACAGAAGGCACGAGAGCCGAAGCGGAGGGAGCAGAAGCTGAAGCTGAAGCTGCTGATGGAGCCGGTGGAGGAGGTGGAGGAGGCAAAGGACGAAAGGCAGGCACGAGGCAATGAACAGAAACACGGACAACGCGAGGGACAGAACGACGGATGGACAGAGGAGAAGGAGGAGGAGGATAAGGAGAGGAGGATAGTGAAAACAGACAGGGCAAGTGAGAGAAAAATATCGGGGGCAGGATAGTGAGGGGAAAATACTGAATGAGGGACATCGAGTAAGGGAGAGTCGAGTAAGAGACAGTGAGAGCCAGAGAGCTAGAGAGAGAGAGAGAGAGAGAGAGAGAGAAGGAGGGACCATAAAAAAGAGAGCTGTGGCCAAGCGCACAGAATGCACGAAAGAGACGCCGGCGGAAGGCGAGCGACCGAAGGACGCGGCAGGGCGCAGGACGAGCGCGAGTTCGGCCGACGGACCGAGTGGCGAACGAACAGAGGGACGGACAGACAGACAGAGAGACAGACAGAGCGATGGCCAGAGGGTGAATCGGGGCAGAGGGCGGTGGACGGCGGTCGGTGGAGGCGGCGATGGCAGGACGACGAGAGGACGACTTGACGCCGAACGACCTTCCGAGCCGAGCCGAAGCGGGTGGCCCGGGGGGACGGCGGGGGCGGCGGGGGCGGCGATGTGGGGGCGCGTGTATGTGTGTGTCATTGTGCGCTTGTATATGTGCCGGACGTGCTCGTACCGAGCTCCACATGCGTGCGCCCTCGTTCGCCGTCCTCTCGTGCGAATTAAACGCTTTCCATATGCGATCTGGATGGCGATGTCGATGTCGCTGTCGACTCGCTCCCACCGGCATGTGGATTCACTTATACGTTCGTACGTTTGTCAATAAATTTGACGTTAACTCGCGTTTTGTGTAAATAAAATTTTTCCCGCCACGCGCTTCCGCCGATCGGGGGACGGCGCGGGACCGAGGGGAAGGATGTGGGTCGTGAGGGCGAAGGAAGAGAGGAAGAGTTTATTGCAATGAGTTTTTGTTCGGTTGTCTGTCTGTTTTTGTTGTTGTTGTTGTTGTTGTTGTTGTGGCTGTTCGTGTTGTTGCCCCTGTAATGGAATTCGCTGCAGTGAATTAAGTTCCAGTTGAATTTTCCATTTTCCGATAAATTTATGAGAGGTTTTGATTTATCGGAAAATTGCATTAAGTCCTTGTGGACTTCGTTCGTTTTAAAACCCGAAAACAACACTTACAACACCAACAACAACAACAAAACAACCAACTCCAAGCATTTTATTTAATTTCAAATATTTTGCCAATTTTTCCCTTTGATGTGCATTTTATGGAAAATATTTTTTGTTTTTCCTGTGGCCTCCGCGACTTGCTGTTTCTTTTTTTTGTCAGTGTATTCACCTGTTAATGCATCATTAAATTATAGAATTTGAAAACACGTTCCAGACTCAATAATTTACTGGGGATTGAATAATTGCGAAGGATTTTTCGTTTTCTCCATGACTGCGAAGACCTAGTGGGGTTTCTTTCAGTGCATTGACTGAGCAAACCCTGCGAGCTCACCGTCGCTTTTCGAAATTTCCATCGAAACCTCTTCTTTTCCTCAAAGTTTCCGCGACTCCATGGAATTCACGCTGCCACCCTTCGATTTCGCTCCGGTTCTTGAATATTTTGCCTCCACCGCCTGCCCCGATTCCGCTCAGGGCTCCACACACGAGGCACGGGGCTGCCGCTGGTATCGATAGTACATCGATAGACGGCTTCGCCCCCCACCACCCCCCTCGCCTCCCAAACCCGTCCCCGCCACGGCTCTGAATCGAGTCCCGCGGGACCTCGGCCGAGATTCGTGGCGAATTCCACGACGGGTGGGCGGCAGGCGGGTCGTGGAATGCGTGCGAGAATCCAAGCTGCGGCCCCCAGCCATGTCTGATGAGACCAGAACAGCAGCAACAACAACAACAACAGCAACAGCAGCAACAATAAAAGCGAGCTCTTTAAACGTGCGCCGAATGAGATTTGCGGCGAGCGAGGGATGATCGAAGGGCGCCGAGGTTTGTCGCCACGTCTGGGGGTGTCGAAGAGAGGGAAGGAGTGGAGTCGAAGAGAGGAAGTGAGAGAGGGTGAGGTCGACGAAGAGTGAATGAGAGTTCGGGGTTGGCGACGGGGGTTGGTGTGGCTGGAGTGGGGACGAGTGCGAAATGCTTGAGATTTTCGCGGCGACTGCGGAGTCCTCGACAGCCGAGCACGGGGCCCCGGCTCGGCGTCGTTGCAGGAATTCGTGGGCCTCGAGGTGTCGGAGCCACTGTTAATGAGGGCTTATCGAGTTCCTGACAGATTGTTTTGTCAACATGGCAACGGGGCAACGGGGCGTGCGACTGAACCGTAAATGTTCGTCGACTCTGATCGATTTGATCAAATTATTCCCGACTCAATGGGATCACGGAAAGACTAAAACTGTCGGGTTTTATGCAGATTATTACATTTCGGTCTTAAATAATGATTTTCATATTTAATTGTTTCTGTTTTCTGCAATTTAAATTGCTTTTCTATATGCATTATTCATTTATTTTTTCTTAGAGAAATGTTTGATACAATGGTTCTTATTTTGTTTATAATGAATATTGAAACTTTTCTTTTTTTTATTATTCGCTACAACTTTAGGGAAGACCAAATAGATAATTGGTTGAAAATAAAAATGTATTTTAAAAATCGTGGCGTTTTGGAACATAAATTAGAAATTTTGAACGGAAATGAAATAACGAAATTAAAAACGACTGTTTTGTTTATCTTTTTTTGTAATCATGTTTGCAAATTAATGACTTCCATTGTCAGTAGGAAAATGTTTTTTATTTTTAACAAACTACTATTTATCCCTCTGAATCCATTTTATTTGATTTGTTTTCTAACAATTTTCTTTCGGGACGTGCATCAGAAACCTGTCGTCATGATAAGCGAGCTTATTAATTTCGCCGGCTTCCGACGTCATCGCGTTGGCCTTGCTGACAAGTGGCTTGTCTTCGGCCGCGGCGAGAGTCCGTGATTATCCTCGGTTTAACATTATTGACCTTCTGTTACGGCGCTGCCCGAGGGCCCAGACTCAAACCGACGCCCACTGACGGAGCGACCCCATTCCTTCCACCCACGCGCCGAGTCCACCACCTGTCGTCCTCGTCCTGTTCGCCCGCCTCCTCTTCTTCGTCTTCTTCGTCATTGCCAGCGTCGTCCTCGTCTCTCCTCTGGATCGGCCTCGTCCACCCACCGCTGTTGCCCTTCCTCTCAGACCCACTTGAGTGTTAATTTATGGGGTTCGTGGCGGTCGAAACCCAAATCACTCTCTTCCTCCCGCGCACAACCTCGCCGCCCACTCCCGCCCTACCTCCCATTCCCCCGACGCCCTCTCCGCCCTTGCTTTCATCGTCCTTTTCCTCATTCTTCTCCTCCTCGCTGCCCCCTCGTTCCCTCCAGCTTCTTCGCCCATCCTTCGGCTCTTTCTCGTTGTCTCCACTTAATTTTGCGCTCATTTACTTGCTGATTCTCTCTCCGCCCCTCTCGCGCCTCTCCACCCGTCGGTCGTTTCGTTGCCCCGCTCGCTCCGATTTGATTCGAGGCATGCGGCGTAACCCCGATTCGCACCCGATCGACGACGACCCCGACCAAAACCAACCCCACTTTTTCTTCCAGCGCCCCCCGCCACGCCCCATGCTGTTGACGACTGCTCTTTCGACCCGACTGCCGGATCGGAGCCAGAGACCGAGGCGAAGCCGCTCGTGCTCCGCATCTCAAGCTCGCCGGTGGTTGAGGGCGAGAGGTCGAGGGAGAGCGGGGCGAATGGGCGGAAAAGGGGGTCGAAGGGAGGGGTTTCCGGCTGGCAATGACGACGCCAATGACGACGCGCTGACAACCGAATTCCCCTCGTCCCTGTCCCTCCCGGTCAGCCTCCGCCACTCACGACCAACAGCTGCCCACGTCCTGTCTCCAAGTGTCGCCCAGCTTACGCCGAGGAGTCTTCACTTCCCCACCACGAGCACCCCTGACTGAGCTCCCTTCGCCTGAAGCCTCCGCCGCCATCGCCCCCTGGGTGGCGGCTCCGTGCGAGTCCTGGCTGGAGTCCTGCTGCTCGCTCTTCGTGCCCAGCACAAAACTCTCTCGTTCCTATTATTTCTCTCGCTCTCTCGCGCTGCTTCTCCTACTTTCTCCTATTCTCCAACTCACTCTTGCTCTCTCGCTCTCTCTCTCTCTCTGTGCCATTCGCTCCTGGCCAATCGATTCCCTCAGCCGTCCTTTTCTGGTTCCTTTGATCGCTCTGTGTCTCCTTCAATCGCTCACTTGCCTCGCCCGCTCTGCTCTGCCTCTCTGTCCGTCCGTCCGACCGTCCGTCGGTCTGTTTGGCCTTTTGTCAGCCCACCTCCGCCTCTCTCTCTCTCTCCCTCTGTATCTCTCTTTGTTTGCTCTTCCCTCGCTCTGCTCGGGCTCCTTCTTCGCTCCATTCCTTCCTCGCCTCGCCTCGCCTTACCTTATCGTCCTGTGTTATAACTTCGTCTACTCGTCCTGCGAGTCCTCCAAGTTCGGCCGCTCTGGGCTGGGTGTGGGGGTGGGGGTTGGGCGTCTCTGTCGGTGTGTGTTTGTGTGCCTTCTGTCTGTGTGTTCATTTCCAAGTCACAGCACGACCTGTTTGCTGATCCCCGAAAGTCCCATTGTTTTTGGTGTCTCGCACCGAGCGCCGTGTAAACCGACCGCATCGACCCCGGCGCCCCAACGCCGACTCAACCACCCCCTCAACCACCCCACCCCCCGTCCCTGTCGCCGCTCCAAGGAGCAACTAACCGTCCGACAAGCGTTTTATTCGGAACGACGTGGCTACAGTGGTTGCGTATTGTGGACGGACGGACGGTGGTTCGGGTCGAGTTGGGGCGACTCTGATTTTGGCTCCAGCCCGGCCACGACGAATGGGGTCGGCTGAGTCTGTGTCCGCGTGCGTGAGTGGGAGAGAGAGAGAGAGAGAGTTATAAGGGCATCGGAGAGATTTCTTAGGAAAACAATTGAGTTTTAAATTTGTTTACTCTGGGTGAGATCGGGTTCGCATGCCGGGCTGAGCATTAGGAGGTTAATTCTGTATCAGCCGATGATGGTCTTCTGTTGGTGGCTGCCGGAGTGCCTGCAGTTTAAACTGAATAAACAATTAGGATGGCAATAAACATTTTTCGAACTAATTCCTTTCTTGCCAACCGTTGAATTAAAGTATTATTTGAATAAGTAATTGGGATAATGTTAAATTCATTTAACAAAATATATAGTCAAATTAACCACACAATGAACACGAGGGAAGTGACTTAATTTACCAAAAATGATAAAAGTCTAAGGAAATATTAATTACATTTAAATTGACATTAACATGGCATTCAATGTATACGAATAAAAATAAAAATTATAGAAATTTGATTGTCGAATTTCATTGCGAACTACATTTTAGAAAAGTATATGGAATTGAAAGGTAATTTTATTTAATATATTGTTATTTTTAGAAAAACACTTCGAACGTTTACAAATTCATAGATTAGAAATTAAAAAAAAATTCGCTTATTGATTTACTCAGCCAATTCGTCCCACTGTCGCGCCGACCCTGCCGCCCCGGTGTGGCTGCCGCCGGCCCGCGAAAAGTAATAAAAACCAAATAAAGCGAAATGGACGCAGGACTGGGAGCCGTCGTCGAAGGCCCTGGACACCGGCGAGCCCAAGAGGGGTGGGGGCGTGGCGTCCGATGCCCGATGCCCGGCTGAGGGGCGGCGATGGGAGGGCTCGAAGTTTATGGAGTTTATGCCAAACATGGAGGCAACAACAAAGTGAAAACAAAATTCCGGCAAACTTTTGACAGCGACAAGAACAACAACCACAAGGCCGGAACAGCGATTGGAGAAACAACAACAACAACAACAATGCAAATAGCAACAACCACTATGCCGACAGAAACAACTACAACAATCGAAATGCGAATGTGAACGAAAGGAACGCGAAGAGGACGAAGGACGATGAGGGGAGGCGGGGCGAGACGATTCGGAGGAGGAGGAGAGGAGGAGAGGAGGAGGAGAGGAAGAGGAGAGGAGGAGGAAGGAGTCGGGTTTGCTTTTAATTCAATTCGCAGAAGCTGCTGCCGGGGGTCGAGGGGCGGCGGGGACGACGACGTGAGGATGGACGAGGCGACTCCTGGCCCCGAGTCGTTGGGCTGGCTGAAGGCTGAGGGCCTGGGGACGTTGGCCGCAGAGGTCGGTCGGTCGGTCGGTCGGTCGCTTGATGGGTCGTGGGTGGCAGAGGAGGCAGGAAGGGTGGGTTGGGGTTGGGTCGCGGTCCTGGTGTTGGATTCGGGCGGGCGACGACGTCACTGCTAATAGTGCCGAGCGCCAGGTTGCGGCGAAAGATTTCGACAAAGCGACAGGCGGGTTGGTGGGCGGGGAGTGGGCTGGAAAGGAGGGAGAGAGGGAGGTCCAGAGGGCGATGAAGAGGAGCGAAAGGAGCGAGGACGGACAGGGGGCGGTGGAAGGTCGTCGTCGGCGCTTCGCTGTCCCTTGTTATTGCTCCGCTTTGGTGGTTTTGCGCTGTTGTTGTTGTTGTCGTTGTGCTTTAGTCGTTGTTGCTGTATTTGTCTCATTGTCGATTTTGGTATCTTTGTTGTTTCTCCTGTCGTCCTCGTTGTTATTGTCGTTATATTCGTGTTCTTGTTGTCTTAGTTGTTGCTGTTGTTATTTCGAACTTAATTTTTTTTTTTGTTTGTTCTTCAGGATGTTGTTGTTTCTGTTCAGGATGTTGTTGCCTCGGAGGCAATTGTTGTTGTATAGAAATTTGCTTGTATTTCAGTTGTTCGTCGGGTGTTGTTATTGTGTCTTTTTGGCCAGTGTATTGTGCTGCTGTTATTGCCTTTGTATTGCAGTTGTTGGTGGGCACGAGGTTGATTCGTGGCAGTCGCTGTTGTGTACTAGTTGTAGGATTTTGCATGGGAGTAGTAGTAATATTTTAGTAGTTGTGGTCAGAGGTGTAGTCGTAGTATTTCTAGTTGCAATAGTAGCAGCGTTTGTAGTAGTGGCAGTAAAAGCAACAGAAATTGCTCTTGGTCTTCTCTCTCGTGTTCTCGTTCTTCCCCTCCCATTGATTTGACAAAAGCCCACGTCAAAACTCGATTACATCGCAGTCGTCGTCGTCGACTGCGCCTGACCGCCGTCTCTGTCTCTTTTTCCCACTCTCACCTCAACCTCACCCCCTCCACCTCGCTGTCATTCGTCACGTTGTCACCTCTCGCCCGCCCTCTGTCCCCCGCGATAGTGTGTGTGCTTCAAGTGTTGCCAACTCTATTTAACAGCATACCGATGACGGCTGCTCCCCCGAGGCGGAGGGAGTCGGGCAGAGGAACCAGCGCCGGAGGCGGGGTGCCGTCGATCCTGGCTGAAGGACCTGCAGGGCGAGCGAGGAGGCAAAGGGGAGAGGGAGGAAATTAGTCGAATCCACGGGGGCCAGGTGGAGGCCGACTGAGTGGGGGGCAGGGCAGGGGGAGGGTGAGAAAGGGAAGAGAAAGGGGTGGGGGAGGGGCAGAGAGGGGAGGAAGGCGAGGTGAGAAGACGGCGGGTCGACGTCGAGTGCTGGGTGTGAATTTAATTAGGCTGCTCCTCGTGCCTTCTCCACGGCTGTCGGGAGGGAGAGGCAGCAGCAGCAGCAGCAGAGAAGAAGAAGAAGCCGGCGAAGTTATATGAGTGACAAGGACAAAGACAAAGGCAGGACCTGCCGAAGAGGTCCCTGAAAGGTGGGCAGCGCGCGAGAGAAACAGAGAGAGGGAGAGGGAGCGACCCAAAAGCCCTGGGAAGGCGAGTGCGGAAAATGGAGCGAATTTTCCCAGCACGAAACTGCCATCGTGTTGTTGTGATTGTAATTTGCTCTGTTGTTGTTGTTGTTGATTTTGGTTTCTTCATGTTTTGCTCCATCTTTGGTTCTCTTTTTTCCATTATTATTCTATTTGTCATGATGCCCAGTTTTGTTGTTGTTTGGCGACACCGTCAAAGCGAATGGAAAACTCGGGTATTAATTTGGGCGTTGCCAGATTGCTGCTATTGGTTTCGATTTCATCAACCAACAGAGGCAGATATAGAGACAGAGAAATATGTAGATTTGGATTTAGATGTAGATTTAGAAATAGATTTAGAAAGAGATTTAGAGTAAAAGAAGGAGAGACATCGGAATTATTTTTACACTGATTATTTTTCACATTATTCTTTAAGTTTAGTGATCAAAATTATAAAATCTTTTGAGTTTCATAATTGTTGATTTGGTTGATCGAAAACTAATCATAATTTTCGTGCACAATGATGTTGTTCTATTTCTTGTTTAAATTTTTCCTCCTTTTCTCTTACTCATTTCATTCTTTTTTAGCCTTTTTGTTCTTTGTTTGTTTTTAATTATTTACATTTTCTATTTTCCCATATTCCTCATCATTGCTTTTGCTCCGTCTTCGGGTTTCGCGGTCTTCTGCCACGCCATTCGGCCATCTGGCAACGCTGGCGGCCCACGAGCTTCAGAAGCGAACTCCATTTGCTCTGAAAGCGACGCGCAAATTTTCCACAGCCCAACTCGACCCGACCCGACTCGCTCTCGCTCCCTCCCGCTGCCTCGCCCTTCATCTCTCCTCCCTTCTCCTCTCCTCTCTCCCTTCTCCTCTCCCCTCTTCCCTTCTCGTATCTTCTCCCTCGCTCTCCCGCTCGCTTTCCGCGCTTTCCCGCCTCGTCCGGCTCGCCCCAAAAGCCACGATTTTCTCGCTCGCTCTCCCTGCCCGTCGCCTCTTCGCACTCCCAACTCCCACCTCCCAACTCTTCCCCTCCCATCCCCCTCCTCCTCTCCCCTCCTCTCTTCATGCCGAGCTATCGTCCTAAGCGAGAACCGATGGAGCGAGAGAGTTGCCGTGAGAGTTGTTGTTGCTCCTGTTTCTATTTCGGTTGCTGCTGTTCATGTTGTTGCTTCTGTGCTGTTGCTGTTGTTGTTCTCCCTTTTGTTGCCCCGTTGTTGTTGTTGTTGTTGTTGCTGTGGCTTCTGCCCACTGCGCTGCCGTTCGTCCGGCCGGTCGCTGCTGCTCCTTCTGAGCGCCTGATGCGGCCGCCGTGATCCGTGTTCGTGTGTGACGTGGCTTCGACGTGTGCGTGCGTCAGACGAGTGGGCGTGTTGTCTGCCCATGTGTGCGTGTGTGTGTGCCGGTCGCCATGGACGAGGATCCATACTAACGACATGTGTGTGTGTGTGTGTGTTTGTGTGTGTTGGAATTTGTTTCAGCTTCATTTGACATTTATTGCTATCTGTTTATTTGTTTGCGTCTGTCTGATTGGTTTGTTCGCCGATGTCTTTGTTGTTTTCCCTCCCTCTCTCGCTCTCTCTCTCTCTCTCTCTCCCTCTTAAACTCTCTCTCTCTCTCTCTCTCCCCGTCTCCTCGCCTCCCTACGTTTTTTCGCATCCACACGTTCGACGTTCGCCTTGCCTCCGTCCGTCGACCCTGGAACCTCCTCGTTCGTTCCCCACATCGCTCTTTCTCACTCCTCCATCTGTCCGTCTCTCTTTCGTTCTCTCTCCCATCTCTCTTCTCCCCCCTCTCTTCTCTCCCTTTCCTGCCGTCCCCTCCTCTCCTGCTCCGGCTCTCTTTGTCTTCTTAATCGAGTTCGATGCGACTTCGAGTCGTCTTGAGTTGATAAGTGCCGAAATCTTGTTGTCGTTGTTGTTGTTGTTGTTGTCGTCCATTCCATCAGATTGAATTTCCTCATTGTATTTTTTTTGTTGTACTTTGTTGTTGTTTACTTGTTCGCCTCCCCTCGCTCTCCAGCTGAACTTGATTAGATTCTCGAGGTTCACCAAATCCTTCGCCGTTCATTTCATCGCACTCTCATTGCTTCTGTCTCTCGCTCGCTCTTTCCCTTCTCTTCTTCTGCCCTCTCTCTGTACCTCTCTCTTTCGCTCTCTGTCCCTCCCTCTTTCCTTCGCTGTCTTTCTGCGTCTCTCTCTCTCTCTCTTTGTCTTTGTGTCTTTCCTTCTAACTCCTAATCTGACTCTCTATCTTAATCACACCCGCTCTCCTCCCCTTCTCCCCCTCTTTTCCATTCCCCACTCCCTCCGTCTGTTATCGCTCTCTCTCATTCTCTCTCTCTCTCTCTCAATCCTCCATTGGGGATGCGAAGGACGTTTGCGGCCGCGGTCGCAAGAGCAGAGAAGGTCAATGATTGGGGGAGAGGGGGAAAAAGACATGTGGAAAGACAGATGGTAAGAGAAAGAGAGAGAGAGAGTTAGAGAGAGGGAGAGAGATAGAGATAGAGATAGAGAGAGAGTGTGAGCGACAGAGAGGGTGTGAAGTAGACACAGTGGGCTGCGTTGGTTGAGTGGCGGGCGGTCGCTCGATTGCGTTCGTTTTCGGTTGCCTCCTGTAAGTTGTTGTTATTGTTCTTGTTCTCGTTCTTGTTTTTCCCACTGTTTTTGCTTTGCTTGCTGTTGCTGTTGCTGTTCTTGTCTTGTCTTGTCTTTGGCTTGTTGTGTTGTTGCATTCATATGATTGCCTCGATATTGTTTCAGTGGTTCTTGTTTCCGTCACGATTTCATTGCTTTCAGTACACATTTCTATCATTTTGTCGATTTTATTGCAGGGTGGCCGATTTAAGTACAATGTTGTTGCCTCTGTCATCTGGTTATGTTGGTTGTTGTTGTTGTTGTCATTGTTAATGCGTTGATGCCAGAACGTGACAGGGAGTCGGGCTCGAGCTTTGAGCAAAATTGCGTTAATTGCGGTCGTTCAGCTCGTCCACTTTGGGGTGAAAGGAGTTCACACCCCCCCTCCCCCCCCCCATTTACCAGCTTCCCTCCTTTTCAATCTTCGTTGTCTTCTCTTCCTCCTTCCTCTTCTTATTTGATTATTCTTGCTCGTCGTCTTTGATTAAACGACAAGCATTGAACGTCCTTTTTCCTCTCCTTTTATTTCACGGAATTATTTGATCGTCTTTTCTTTTGGGATTTCTTTGTGTTGTTAAATTCTTTCTTGAATTCCAATTCAATCTCTGTCTTGCATTAATTTATTCACTCTGCTTCTCTCTCCCCCCTCTCTCTCTCCCACCCTTGCACCGTTCAATTATTCCTCATCTTGTCGGAGTTTCGTCTGGTTTCAATAGCTGGAACAACCTCGGTGGAGGGAGAAAAAACCCTGATTACTTTTAATAAAATTCTCGATTTCCCTCCCACTCCGTTCGTCGGCGCCCTCGTCGTCGTGCTGTGGTCTTTGTCTACCTCTTCGTTGGAGCTCTTCCTCTGCATCCCTTCGCCTTTTCTCCATCTCTCCCACCCCTCGCCTCCCGCTCCTTCGCCGCCATCGTCGACGACCCGTGGCGAGTCATGAAAAATTCGTTTGTTTCCTTTTTACTCTCTCCAGCATTTGTCTTCCACTGCTCCCCTTGAACCCGCCGCCCCCTCCTCCATCCTCGCGCTACCTTTTCTTCATTTCCCATTGTTCTCTCTTTCTCCTCTTCCTGCTCCGTTTTGCCCCTCCACTCCTGCGCCAACCTCCTCTTGAATCATTTTCAACTCCCTCTCTTCGACTCCTCCCTCGCCCTCCAGTTAATCCCAGCCTCTATTTGATCCTTCCATCATTCCTTTTTCTTAAACTTCTGCTCGTAGGTCCTTCCGTCCCACGCCCTCCCCCTTTGTGGATGGAAATAAAACCTCGCAGCAGCCGGATTGCGAGCGCCGGCGGAGGGACGGGCGACGGGAAGAGGGCGGGAGTGCGATGAAGATGATTGCACGAAGCGGCAGGGGGAGGGAGTGGTGGCAGGGGCGGGCGAGGGGTGAGGGCGAGGACGCGTTAATATCCTGCGTCATACATACAAATGGCGTTTGAATTTAGTTCTTTTTCGCGAGCAAAACCTCCCGCCCACGGCCAACCAACCCAACCCAACCCAGCCCCACCTTCGCCCTCCTCAATCGTTCTCCACTTCTCCAGCTCCTCTGGGCTCCGCTCCCTCCATCTACAAGTGAATCGACCCGACCCGAGGAGGCGCCGGCACCAGCGCGCTGCGACCCTCAGACACTCGCCCTCGCTCAGCTCCGATATTCTCCCATCCCTCACTCACACAGCCACTGAGCCCACACACACACATTCATAGAGACACCCACACGATAGAGAGAGAGAGAGAGAGAGAGAGAGAGAGAGCGAGAGAGCCAAAACACAGACACAGAAACAGACCGAGGCGACTCCGTAACATTTCCATTCGCCTTTCGTCGGAAGATTTATGATTATTTTCAGCCATCGCTTCCTTCGTCTCGGGCTCGGTCTGGGTCTCCTCCTCCACCTCCCTCCCCTCCTCACCCTCCTCTCCCTCTCCTCCCGGTCGCTCTCCTCGTGGTCCGTCGTCCTGTCCCCCTCCTCCCACTCGCCTTCCGCCGTTGTCTCTTCCTCGGAAGCTTTCGTCTACATCGCTTCACTCAGCCCCGCGCCCACTCGCTCTCTCTCTCTCTCTCTCTCTCATTTTCCCATCTCTACCTCTCTCCCTCTCCCTCTCTCTCTCTCTCGCTCTCTCGCTCGCCCGCTGTCGACCCTCTTATCTCTATGGTCTCCCAATCGCCGTCTTTCGATTTCCTTTGCCTCGCCGAACGACGTCTTCGCTCGTCCTCGTCCTCTGGTTCGGCCGGCCTCCTCTTCCTCTTCTTCTCGGTTTTGGGGTTCCTTCGGTCCCTTGTGTTGTACTTCATCATGTCGTTGTTGTTGTCGGTGGTTGTTCTTGTTCCATATGAATTTCTCGTCTTATTTTTCTCTGCTGCTTTTTATTGCTTTCTCTCTTTATTTTCGACGCAAAAGTTGATTCCTTTCATGTTGTTGCCATTGTTGTTGCTGTTGTTGTCATACGGAAAATAGCTATTATTATTGGAACGAATTGTTGTTGCTGTTGTTGTTGTGATTCTGGATATTGCTTTCACTTTGTATTCCGACAGCGTCGCGGAACTTCGAGGGCGACGGACGGCGGGCGGCGGGTGCAGGGGGCGAAGGACGACCTCGTGGAGCACGTGGTCGCCCCGCCCCCTTCCCCAGCGGCGGAGACGCCGACACTGACGTCGACGGCGCCTGCGACGGATGCGGCGGCGTTTGGATTCATTTCGAATCGAGCGCTTGTGTGGGACTCGCACACACACACACACACACACACACACAGTCGCAGGACTCGGATACGAGGATTCTCCTTTGTTATCAAGTGTGCGGCGTTCATTGTTGTTGTTGTTATTGTTGCTGCTGTTGTTGCTGTCGCTCGTCTTGAGCAGAGCATTTGCTCCTCGGGCGAAGGACATGAAAGAAACTTGAAAAATTTGTCAAACGCCGTGTCGAGTCGAGGCCTGGGAGAGAGAGAAGGCGAGAGGGAGGAGGAGGAGGGAGGGAGGGAGACGGCGAGAAGCTGAAGTTGCGAGTGAATCGGCTTCGACCGGGACCAGGGAGAGCCGCGTGAGGGGGAGAGCGAACGAACATCAGACGATTGAAAACTTTGCCGAAGCGACCTTGTTGTTGTCGTTGCTCTCATTGTTGTTGTTGTTTTCTTTTTTGTTGTCCCATTCGCTTTCATTCTGCCGTTCTTTTCAATCGCCCTTTGTCCGTTTCGAGAGCTGAGCGGGCTGAGATTTCTGAAAATCCCCCTCGACTCGGCTGATATTTTGGCGTCGTGCGTCTCCTTCCTCTCTGCTCTTTCCTCTCCGCCCTCGGGATTTTCATTGCTCTGCCTCTTCCTCTTCTTCTTTCCTTCCTTCCCGGAACCTGGCGAGAGATCTATGGGAAGAGAGAGCCTGAGTGTTCCCGGAAACCTCTTGCCAGATCGAATTTTTGCCACGATTTAATCTATTTCCTTCTCCTCGTCCCTCTTCCTTTGCGTACCTCTCTCTATCTCTCCTCTCCTCTCACGTTGTCTCGCTGGGTCTCTCTTTAATTTAGACATTTTGCTCCGCTTCCATTCCCCACTCAGGGTCTTCATTTCCGGACGCCTTCTGCGGCCGCGTTGTCGGGACGACGTCTCGAGGACGCCGCCGAACTGGGCCAACCTCACCCTGACTTTGTTCCCTCTCCTCACCTCCCGCTTCCCGCCTACCTTCCCGCTCCTCCCACTCTCTTCCCCTCGCTCCGCTCCTTCTTCGACAACTCTCATTTTCCTCCTCCCTGATCCTCCTCCAACTCCCACTGCCTCGTCGTCGTCCTCGATGATGACGGTCCTCCCCCGTCCTCGCCGCCTGCGCCGTCCCTGCGGCAGCTCCTCGTGCTCCCGTTCCTTGGATACTGCTCTCTCGCTGCCTCTCGCCTCCGCCTTTCTCTCCTTCTCCCTCTCGGCCTCCTCTGCCTTTGGCCCCGTCCCATGCACGAGGTGCATTTTTCCTCTGCTCGATCTCCATCTCCACCTTCAGCTCTAAATTCAGCCCAGTCCCGGCCCCACCCCGGCCTCACCCCTCTGGCAATCCACCTCGCTCCTCTGCCCCTCGGGCGCCCCATCGTCCCGATCGTCCTCTTGGTCCTGGTTCCTCTTCCCCTTCTCGCTGCAGTCCTCCGTCGGCCGCCTCCTTCTCCGACCCTTCCTTCATTCTTCTCCTCAGTTGCCGCCTCATTCCTCCCTCACTCTTCCCCTCCATCCTCCCCTCCTTCCTCCTCCCTCTCCTCCTCGCCGTTCCGCGGTTGAAGCTCCCTCTTCGTCTTCCCCATCGCTGCCCGATCGCAACCTCATTCTCCGCTTTCGCTCCCCGCTGCTGCATCCTCTCCTCGCTTTTCCCTTGCCTTCCTCCCATCCTTCTCCTCCCCCCTTTCATCCCGCTTCTCCTTCACTCGCCGCCACTTCTTCCTCCTCCTTCTGCCACCCAGCCGCCCAGGAGCGAAATGGAAAACTAAAAAATTCCCCTCGCAAAAAGCGATAAAATTCGACGGGAAAAGATGAAAGAGAGGCACGGAAGAGGAGGGTCAGGATGGGGAGGGGGGCTGGTGGGGGAGAGGCAGGTGGGTGGGGAAGGTGGGTGGTGAGTCAGAGGGGGGGGGGGGGTGAATGGCGGAGGAAGCGCATTCGGATCCACGTTCCGGAGCCAAGAAATAAAATCATTTTGAAGCTGCGCTGCTTCGTCCCCACTCACTCTCTCTCTCTCTCTGTATGTCTCTCTCTCTCTCTCTCTGTCTGTCGGTCGGTCGGTCGTGAGGACGGTGTGCATCCATGCTACAACAAATACAACAACAAAGCAACAACAACAATAATGAACAGAACATGTGCTTTCTCTCTCCCACACCTCGTTCGTCCTTCACTTTCAACGCCACCGACCAACGACAACAACAACAACAACGAGACGCTTTAGCGAAAAGAACGCGGACAACAACAACAACAACAACAACTACCACTGCAACAACAACATGGCGACAAAAATAAAAGCTAACTTCAAAAGCAAGCAACATCATCAAAAGCATTAAAATTGATTTTAAAACTTTTGCTCTGTCTCTCTCTCTCTCTCTATCTCTCTTGGTCGTGGCTCCTCTGCCTTTTGCCCCACTGTGCGATGGGCGAGCGAAATTCATTTCTCGATCTCTGCCGCTGCAGCGGGGCCGCCTCGCAGTCGCATGCGTTTAAAAACTCGCTACGGCAACAGCATCAACAGCAACCGTAACAACAACAAGAGCCATAACAACAACAACAACAACAACCACAACAACAACCACAACGACAAAAGAGACGAAGCTAGTTCTCTCCACTCTCTGCCTTCCTCCCTCTCCCACTCCCTCTCCCCCTCTCCTCGTCGACGCTGATCCATCGCTCGATGATGGAAAAGTTTTGCCTCGTTTTTGTCCCGTGTCTCTTTTTTCAGCCCAACATTTTGCCCTGGCTCGCTCGACTCCTTTCCCT
The DNA here is from genome assembly GCA_947389925.1 of Coelopa pilipes. Classification (NCBI taxonomy): domain Eukaryota; kingdom Metazoa; phylum Arthropoda; class Insecta; order Diptera; family Coelopidae; genus Coelopa; species Coelopa pilipes. Next base: position 27,812,739 of record OX376699.1, on the reverse strand, counting down.
TCGTCCGACTCCTTGGCCTCAGCATCCCGGCCTCTCCCTCTCTGCCGCCGTACTTGGTCCTACTTGGTCCTTTGATTTTTCGCTTTTTTCGCTGCATTTTGCCCACTCCTGCCGCTCCATCTCTGCCTGGAGTTCGTTTTAAGGATATGCATTTCCGGCGTGTTTGTTTCCTCCTCTCATTCACTTTTCCTCCCCTTTCTCTAATTCCTCGCCTTTCCCTCAGACGCCCTCCTTTCTGCACCATTCCCTCTCTCTCTCTCTCTCCCTTGGATTCTGTCCTCTGGGCTTTGCTCAGCTTGTGTCAGCTCCATCGTGGGTGCTGCACATCGTCTGAGGCCGGAGAGTTCGAAGTTCTTCAGTTCTAACTCAAAATTTAATTGAAGCCCGATCTCTTTGTGTGATCACTGAAGTAAAAATGTAACCGCAGGTATAGTACTAAAAATTAAATAATATTTAATTGAAAGTTATATAAAAAATTCATTATAAATCCGATATAAATACGTAATCATTCGTAACCAACATAGTTACCAACTTAATCTCCGCTCTTTAACCAGCCTCAAATTCTCAGCCTCAAATCGCATCGCGAATTCTCCCGGCTTGTCCCACTGTGCCTGTGATCCATAAAAGCTTTCGTCCTGGGCTCGCTGGCGTCGTCGGTTCTGCTCCTCGCTTTCGGTTTCTCTCCCTTCATTGCGTTATTTTCCCTCCCTCTCTCTCTCTCCCTCTCTCACTCACTCAACTTTGTCGCTTATGTTGTTGCCTTTTTCCATTTCCATTTTCCTTTTCTTTCTTTCTTTGATTTTCTTCTACTCTTGCGCCTTTTTTCCGTTCTCGATTCGTTATCCTCTTGATCGAAATATTTTAATGCTGTAGATAAAAACTTACATTGGGGTCGGTGGGACGGGGGCGTGGCGGGTGGCCCAGCATGGCAGCGTGAAGGCACCCAGTTGCAGCAACAGCAACAACAACAACGGCAATAATAGCAGGAGCCAAAGCAGCAACAGCAACAACAACAACACGAACAATGGTGGAAAAATTAAGTCGACTAAAGCGAGGAGCAGAAACAAAAAAACAAACAAACAAAGAACGAGAAGAGCCCGAGCAACGAGCAGAGCACAAGAGCAAAAACAAAGGCGATGGGAGACGGCAACAACAACGACGAGAACAACAAGGAGTACAACAACAACAACAATAACAACAACAGGAGCAAGGAGATGTGGCAAAAATAAAAGATGGCTTCCGAAAGTTACGCTCGGCATTAAAAGTGGGTTGCATGGAAATGGAAAAGTTTCCTCCAGCCTCGCCCCCATCGTCCCCTCTCCCCCTCCCCCTCCCCCTACATCCCCCTCTCCCGTCCCCCACCTCTTCATCTCCATCTCCTTCAGCTGCAACTTCTTTCGCTTGGCTCTCTTTTACTTCTATTACTTTTCTTAATTTGTTGATTTTGTTTTTTTCCTTCTTTCATTATTTGCTTCTTGAAATGTTTTCATACAACAACTGGTGTTGTTGTTGTTGTTTTCCTCCTCCTCCTTCTTCTTCGTTTTCTTCTTCGTCTTTCAGCATCGACAAAAAGTTTCCTCAGAATTCAAAACGCAAGTTCGTCCTCATTCGCCCTGGGTGTTTTGGCGTGTGTTTGTGTGTGTGAGCGAGTCTTAAGCATGGTTGTGTGTGAGTGTGTTTTAAAATCAAAGAGACGTTTGGGGAGGGGAGGGCGAGGCGAAGGCAGTGACTTTAAGGACGAGCACAGGGTGGTGAAGGGGAAAAATTAAGACCTGAAGTTATTATAATTGATAAAAAGAAAAAATCACAATTTATTCACATAAAAATACAAATATATATAGAAGTAAATATACATAAAAATATACTAACTTCAGTAAATTTGACAAAAAAACAAAAAAAATTATTTTGCTCAACAACCACAAATACAGAAGTTGTTTAATGAAACAAATTTTCCAAAAAATATTTCTTGTTTTTTACTAATTTTTAAGTCTGAAAATATTTCATACATTTTTTCCACAAAACTGATAATACTTTTTCACGTTTTCAATAAAAATAATTGCACTTTTCGCAGACACCCTGTGGCGGCAAAATTAAAATTCCGCTCTTATAAAAAATTACGCTGCATGCCAGGGCAAGTGAAACAACGGCGAGCGTAAAAACCCCAAGAACAACAAAAACAACAACAATAACAATAACGCCAGCCAGCACTGTGAATTCGCTGCAGAGGAGGAGCGATAACAAGAACAACAACAACAACAACGGGAGGGAGTGACAATAACAAGGGACGTCGAGGGAACGAAAGAAAAAGAAGAAAGAACAACAAGAAGAAGAAGAACATGCTGGCGAGCATATAAATATTCCATGGCGTATAAAATGCTGCTTGTGTGTCATATTAACATTCGAAGACACACACACGCACACACAAACACACACACACAGTCTCGCCCAAACGTCGCAACTCGCATTTGCACATGAAGAGACTCGCAAGGACGACGGCCCGCCGACCCCACACACGCTCGTGCACGCACCCCCACTCGCACATAAACCCATCGACATCAACACACACTCACTCATTCATTCCCTCAGTCGCCCCTCTCGCTCGCTCTCGCCCACGGGCGACCGCAACAAGGCGAACAAAACTGATTTCATACGACTGCCACACACACACGAACACACTCATACACCCAACACCCGGCTGCATCGCGCGAACACGAACACGACCCACGACCCCCGACCCCCCCCCCCCCCCCCCCCTCCTCTTCACTCACTTCTCGCCGCCTCTCGCTCGCCACGACGCCGGGGAATTCAGTGCAAAAAGTTAACAACTTCGAGTGAGAGGACGAGGGCCAAGGAGGAGGAGGATGGGGAGAGAGGGGGCGAACGGGGGGCGGAGGGCAAAAGGGGGAAAGAAGGAGGGTGAAAATGTTAAAAGAGGAGGCAAACGGGAGAAGATGTGGTGAAGGGGCGAAGGAGGTCCAGCGGTTGACGACGAGGATGTCGGGGATCTTCACATGGAGCGACGGTAGGTGTCCGTGTGTGTGTGTGTGTGTGTGTGTGTGTGTGGGACATTTCCTTGCAATGAACACACAGCCACACAAAATCACACACACACACTCGTGCCCCCAATGCGAGAGAGAGAGAGAGCGAGACAAACACATCAACGTTATTGTCACGAAGCAGAAGCAGCACGAGCTATAGAAACACCAACGGCAACAACAACAACGAAAACAACTGCAACAATAATAGCAAAAAGACCAACAATGACAACAGAAGCAACAACAACGAAGAAGAAGAAGAAGAAGAAGAAGTAGAAGCAGACGAGGAGGGCAACAACAACAAGATCGAAGTGGGCGAGGAAACGAAACAAAAATGACGTCGACAAGGACGACGACAAGGAGAGCGGCGTGGGCGAGGGCGAGGGCGAGGACGGCGAAGTGAGATCTCATAACAATAAAATTACACCGATCGAAGCCCGCCCAACAGCAACAGCAACAACAACAAGAACAAGAACCACACAATGGGTATGTAGAAGAAAAAGGGCCACGAAGCAGTGGAGACGACAAGCAAAAGGAAGACGAGAGAAGACGCCCGAGAAAAGGCGACGAGAAGAAGAAGCCCGAGCTGTGGATGCAAGAGCGGGAGACAAACAAAGGGGCAAAAAATCGAATTCAATATGGCAACGCTGGCTCTTCACGTGTCGGCACCCGCGGTAGCCGGCGGCGTCGCCCTCGCTGCGCTCCCTCGTTTCATCGCCCTCGCCCCTCGCCCCTCTGCCCCCGACGAAAGGCATGATTTCCCTTTTCTGTCCTTTATCACAATTCAGCGCTTTGTCCCGTCAGTCCCTTCGGCCTTCGCCGGCGTTCTCGTGAATGTCGCCCCAGCTGCGCTCGGTCCGTCCTCGCTCCTCCGTCGCCTCCCTCTGCCATCTGAGCTCCTTCCTTTCCCTGCTCCATTCCCCTCCCCCCCTCTCCTGGCGCTTTCCTGCTCCAGCTCAATCACCCCTCCTCCTGTTGGCCCCGAACAAATGTCAGCGCGTCGTCCTTCGTCCTTCGTCCGATGCCGGTGTCCGTTAAGGTGGCGAAATTAGGGGTCGGAGTCCCGGTGGTCCCTGCGGTTGTCAATTTCGCTCTCTCCTCTCCCTCCCCACGATCCTATCCTTTTCCGCCCTTCCTCGTCCCTGTCGAGCCCTTTCCTCCTTCCTCCTTCCTGCTTTTTCCTCACAGTATTTGGTTTTCCTCCACTTTTTTAAAACGATTTTTCTCTTTTCCACCAGTTTGTTCTCTTTTCATCCTCAGGATTTCTATGTTTTGCACCCAATTGTTCCTTTTCTCCCTCCGATTTTACTCTCCGACCACTCTCTTCCTCCCCCGATTCTTCCCTCTTCCACCCGATTTCGTATTCGTTACGGTTTCCGTTCGCTTCCGCTCGCCTGGCCTCGCTCGCCCCAACTCGGACAGTTCCATCGCCGGGATTTCGCCCGGGGGACGGAGGCAGGAGCAGAAGAAGAGTCAGAGAATAATCCGGAGAAGTCGAAGTGCGAGGTGGGCGGGGGCGTGGCAGGTGTCCACGCGAGAGCGGCGAGCGGTTCGTCAAGGTGGGAGAAGCGAAAAGGCGAGGGAATTAATAACCGCGAATGATGGGATGATTGAGTGGAGGAGGGCGCGAGGGAGCTTTGGAAGGGGTGGGGCGTGGCAAAGGGGCGGTGGAGCGGAGCAGGAAGCGACGGAGTGTTAAATGAGGGAGCTCTCGGGGCGACGGAGGAGCGACTGAGGAGCGAATGAGGGCGAGTGGCGCAAATCGGGGCAGATCGAGCGATTGATTAGGGAAGGAATCGCTGTGAATCGAGCGAGGGCCGATCGATGTCTGACTATGGAGAGGTGTTGGAGCTTCGGACTTGAGAGAGTGGAGGGGAAAATGAAGGGAACAAAACACAACTGCAGGACGACGAGCAGTGATAGAAAATAGGGTAAGAGCAATTGCACTTAATTGAGTGATTGACTTCGATTAAATGTAATCAACTGATTATTTGGTTGAATTTTGCTGATTTATTTGAACTGACACATTTGGCTGGAATTACATTTGTTATAATATATTGATAAAACGATACTGATAAGAGGATCTTGATTAGAATATATTGACAAGGAAATTCCTTGTTGTATATTGATTCAAAGCACCCAAATTTCACATTGATTCAGTGAGGGAAAATCTCCAGAAACCGTCTCCATCGCACGGAAAGTCCGAGAGCGAAGAAGAATGGAGAATGATGTGGTGAACTCGTGCGGAAGAAGAGGCGAGGAAGGCGAACAAAGGAGGGACCAAAGGACGGAAAGGACGAAGTGGCGGCCGAGGGGGCGAGGGGATCTTGCAAGGGTTCTCTCGCTAGTGAGTGGGGAAAATGAGACGATGATTAAATTTAAATGTTCGCCAACTTTTCCCAAATCAAAAACTAAAAACCCCCAATGAAAATGGAAAAATGTGACCAAAATCCAACAACAAATCACTCTGAATAACCAATAAAAATACAACAACACAAGAGTGACTTCAACAACGGTCTCGACGAAAACAATCACAACAACAAATCGCTTCGCTGCAATGGAATTTAAATTCAAATCTCGTATCCAATATTTCTCTCTCCCTCTCTCTCTCTCTCTCTCTCTATGTGTTTCTATTATTCGCACTCTCTCTGTCCTGCCCACTGGCTCTCTATCGCCCTCTCTTTCCCTCTCTCGTGTCCGCTCTGCAGATTTCGCCCGTTTTCCCCAACATTAGTTCGTTCTCTCTCGCCTCACTCCTCCCTCCCTTTTCCTCTCCTCTCCCCTCCTCTGCTCTCTTCTTGTCCCTCTTCTCCACGCCCTCCCTCCCCTCTCGTCGCTCCTCTCCTCCTCTCTGCGCGTCCGTCTCTTTCTACCACTCCTGGTCTCCCGATTCAGCTCCTCGATTCCAACGAAGCGACGCGACCCAATTTCATTTGTCGGCTTTGTTGTTGTCTTCTCTGCTGTTGATTTTGTTGTTATTGTGGTTGTTGTTCTTGCTGTCGTTGTTGTTCCTACTCACACCATCCCGTCGTCGTTGTCGTTGTCGCTGTCGCTGTCGTCGTTGTTGTTGGCGTCCTTTTCCCTCGAAAGTCAAACTCGCGTTAAATTCACCTCAACATTTCATATTAAATATTTAAGAGCGGTATTAAATTAACAGCACCACCCCCACGCCCCACGCCCCCTCCTCCCACGCCCTCTTCGTCCGAGTCCTCTCCTCGCTGTCGACATCGTGGTCGCCTCTCTTCGTCCTGGCAACGACGACTTTTCGACCACCCCACGCCAGTTGAACGAAAGTTGATCGTGTTGTTGTTGTCGTTGTTGTTGCTTCTACTGTCGGGTGGTGACTTTGTCAGAGCGAGAGAAGAAAATAATAAAATAAAACCATACGAAAAATCATGCCATCATCAACAACAACAACCACAGCAACAACAAAAACAACGGCAACGAAGACAGAACTCCAACTACAACAACAGGGACAATTCGAACAACAAGAGTAACAGAGAGAGATAGAGAGAGACAGAGAGGGAGAGAGAGAGAGAGAGAGGAGAGTATAAAACAGCAACAACAAAGATAACAAAAAATAATAACAGCAAAGATAACAAAAAATAATAACAACAGGGACACCAACAACAAGAAGGACAACGAAAACGAGAAAACGAAGGAGCACGAGAGAAAGCACATAGAATAATACAACAACAACGACACGTTGACACAAATTTTGCGCTTTTCGGAACGTTTCGCATTTTCTGAATTCCCTCACAGCACCAACAACAACAATAGCAACAACACAAACAGAAATAATAACAACAGCAACAGCAGCAGCAACAGCAACAACCACGATTACAATGACAATAATAATAACAACAAAACAAACAGCCCGCCCTCCGCGCGCCAACCGCCAGTCCCATTTTCCACCCCGCCCCCTCCTCGCCCGCCCTTCCTCCCGACCCCTGTCGCCCACCCCGCGCCTTCCACCGCCAACCCCGTCCTCGTCCGCCCCACCAATGCTTAGCAAACCATTTGTTGAGTTTTTCTGCCAAGCGGCGAGCTCTGTTGGCAGCAGCAGCAACAACGACAACAACAACAACAACCACAACGACAACAACAGCAGCAAGAGTGAAAAACCAACCACCCCGGCCGTCGCCACCCCTGCTCGGCCGCTTCGGTCCTCGTCTCTTCATCAACCTCCTTTCGGCGTAGTCGTCCTTCTTCTTCCCTTCGCTTCCTCCGCCTCCCTCGCTTCGTCCTCCTCCTCGTTACCCTCGTTTCCTCCCCTTTCTGCGCCTAAGCCTCACCGCCGTCGCTCCATCGCCAGCCAGGCGGTGGTTGATGTGCCCGACCTGCCCCGCTTCGTCACCCTCTCTCGCTCTCCCCCTCGAACGCCGCGTTATTTCTCTTTCCAAATCTATCTCTCTCCCTCTCCCTCCCTCCCTCTTCCTCTCTCCCTCTGTGTGTCCGTCCATCCCAACCCCTGTCGCTCCCACGTGGCCCGGCCGCGAGCGTTCGGGCGGTTTTCGCCGGCGACCCGTTGTTGTTGCTGCTGGGCGCCCGGTCGAAGCGCGCGGTTTCGCATGCCGGGCAGCGGCGCGGCGCACGGAGCGACGCCGCGTCGCCGCGTCGCCGCGTTGCCAACTGCTCGGAGAGATGACGAGCTACAGAGAGAGAGAGAGAGAGAGAGAGAGAGAGCGAGTGCGCACTTGGGCAAAAGTGGGAAGCAGAGCAGGAGAAAGAGAAGAGGGAAGTGGACAAAATTCCACGCGACGTCGAAGCGAGGGAGGGTGGGAGGTGGCGAGGGCGAGGGGCGGAAGGGGGTGAAAGAGCGAGGGCCAGGGTGGTTCGGAGGGAGTTCAGGAGTCGGCAGTTGTTGGTGTTTCGGTTGTTGCTTTTGTTGTTTCGGCACCCAGTCAGAAATTTCCTCAAATTGTTGATTGTTGGTCGTCCGTCCTTCGTCGCTCCCCCCCCGCGCTCTCCTGCCGCCGCTACGCCCACCCCTCCCCACCACCTCCTCCCCCCGGCGACCCCTCGGAATCCACCACAGCATGGTGGAAACATATTTTCGCATCCGGCGCTGGGGGAAGTTTGTTTGCTATTGTTGTTGTTGTTGCTATTAATGTCGGCGTTATTGTTGTTGCCAGTATTGCTGCGACCGTTGTTGTTGTTGTTGTTGTTGCCGTCGTTACGGTCCTGTTACTGTATATGTTTGCATGTGCATGTGTATTGCGTTACTGTTAATGTTTGTCCTGCCGCTGTTGTTGTGAAATTAGTTGTTGTTCTTTCCGAGCTGTAAAACCATGCGGCGAGGACGATGAGGGCGATGAGGACCCCGCGACTACAGGGTGGATCAAACAAGGAGTGCTTGTCTATTTCAAATCTAATTGGTTAAGTCGTCAAATGTTGCATTTGACTTGTGCCGTGTGGCCTTATTGAAATACGGAAAATCAGCCGAAATTATTAGTTTTCATAAATTGGATTCAATGACATCGTCTTCGGCCAATTCAATTCCTCGATCCGGCAACCCTGTCGGCGCCACATCGACCCGTCGTCGCCCTCTCGGCCCCTCGCTCGCCTCGAAAAGTTGCCTCGACTCATGTCAAGAACTTTCCCTAAACTCGGCGAATTATGTCGGGGGCTGTCGTCGGAGCGACAGCGACGGCTACACTGAGAGAAGCCGCTGCCTCCGCCCAGCAGTTCTAGAATTCGGAAGCAGAAACGCATGGCTTTTTCATTCTGGCAATTGTAACGTATTTCCATTAATTTTCGGTTGGTAAAATTTTAATATCTCTTGAATCTTAATCTCATATCGACTGAATTCAATATTGCTTTGGCTTGATTTCGTTCGTAATTTCTTCCTGTGCCTTGCTGTGATGAAGGAGGGGGGGGGGGGGGGAATGGGAATAAATGGACATTGCTGTATCCACTGAAAGTAGAGTCAGAAACAGCAGCAACAACAAAAGCAACAGCCATAACAAGAGCAATAACAATAATAATAACATCAAGAATGACTCCAACAACTATTGCGGAACTTTAATAAACACAAAAACAAAAACAACAATCTTGTCTTCCCAACATCTTGGCACGTGACACAGGATAAAGCAACAAAACTCTCATCAACAACACAAACAATAACAACATCAATGTCGACTAAAATTTTATGCTATTTGAAAATGTTTTGCAGGAAGTTTTGGAGTCATTTTTTTCGTTCGCTCTTTTGGCTTATTTAATTTGGGCTGCAGACAAGGTTTTCCAGAAATTACGACAACAACAAGAGCGCCAAGAGATGTCAACAGGAGAGCTACAACAACAACAACAACAAAGGCAACATCGACTATGATTAATGATATGCCAAGAAAAATTACGGTTACAAGCCGTAAAAGGCTCGAGGAGTCCCTGCCAGATAGAGTTTCAAGAAAAGGACGGACTTGGCTGAAGGCGCAAGAGAGACGGGTGAAAGGAGTTAAGGCTCTATGGAGGCCGAATAAAGGAGCGAGAAGGAGAGAATTCCAGGTTAGTTTGGCTTCTTGGCCCCGAGGACAAAGACTCAAGAGTCTTCAAACCTTCTTCGCCTACACTTCATTTACTCCCTGGACATGGTCTCCTCCCCTTTGCTATTTCTTTATGTGCTTCTCAGGTTTCGACTTCCTCCACTCGGCTCCGTGACCTCCGCCTGGCTGCTTGATGAACTGCAGGGCTGACTGTGAAGGTTTCTTGTCCTTGTTTTTCTCGGAATTATTTTCCGGTCTCCAGTCTTCGTTCTTGCTTCAATATATTAAAAATCACAATTTGAGTCATTCTTCCTGGAAGTCCAGCAGTAACAAAAACAAAGAACGTAATTCGCAAGAATCACCTTTGTCGACTTCTCCTGCTCTCCGAGTTTGTTTCATTATTTCGATATGCTTCCTTAAATATATTGAATTTTGTTGTTCTTATTATGATTTCCTTGAATATCTTCCTCTGCCGTTCCTTCATGGAATGTCCTTCTCCACGATGCTTTGGCTCCCTTGTCCTTTGGCCGCGCCGAAGGCCCCGTCATCGATTCGGGTCCCATTTTCTTGATTTGCAGTCGTTCGTTGTTGTCGTCCTTTTGTCTGGGCTTTCGTGTTTTTCGGTTCAACATACATGCGAGGGTGTCAGCCGAAAGGTAACAATAAGAAACACAACAACAACAAAACTGCGAATGCCAGAAAGACATTTCCTAATACTCGACATTTGAATTTTGCTTCAAGAATCGACGCCGACAGCAAAACCAAGTGAGAGGAAGTCGGCGGAGAAGGTCAAAGGCTGAGTCGACCAGACCCGTCTTTGCCTCCTTCGTCCAACCGTCCTTGCGCCCACCTTCGCTCGGGAAGGATTTCAAGGCACTGGGCGATGGAAGGCAAGGCGGCTGAGTGGCCGAAGATGAGAAATGAATGGAAGGTGATGAGCTGAAGGGCAGGGCAGGGGGGCGGGAAAGTGAAGAACGAAAGGTCAAACGGAGAAACGGGGCCTGGGCGGCAGATGGGAGTCAAACGGCAAGAAAAGGAGGTTCCGAGAAGGCCGAAGAACGAACAAAAAGAGATCTGACGCAGCGACAGAGGACGGCGACGGACGGATGGCCGACCGCAGGAGCGGGGAGGACGTGGACGAGGCCGTGCCCGAAGGTTGAGGATCAACTGAAATGTCAGTTTGCATCTGACTGCGGCCTTTGTCTCGGGCTGAACTGGAAAATGAAATGCTTTTCAATTCGCCCTGAGAGCCAGTTCAAATATAGATATTTCCCTGGAATTCTCCCACTCGTCCTTGTCTGGTGCCATCGTTTGGATGAAATTTCCCTGAACTGTTTTCATTAAATTGAAAGCACATTTTACGACGAATAAAAAGGACATTCCCCACAAAACCCACCAGCCCGCGTGCCACACACACGTCAATTGCTCCGAACGTCCTTCCCCCAACCTCCCCAACCCTGTCCGCATCGATCCACCGAAGGACTCGTAAAACATATGAAAAAATCATAATATTCACCGTGCGGTGGCGGCGAAGGAGCCGCCTCGAAGGACGTGCGGGACCGCAGCCCACAAAAAGTGAAGATGAAACAATAAAAGCGAGGAAATTTCGCAGAAGAAGAGGAAGCACACTGCAACAACGCAATCACCATCATCGATGGGGATTTTTCGAGAAATTTTCGCTCGATCGATGGATCGTAAACGGCGAGACAACGGCAGGAAACGCACTCGGATGCCGCGACGAACGCCCGAATTCGCATCGTTCGCAATCGTCGTCCGTGGTCCTGGTCCTCGATGGTTCGATTCCTCGCCCTGGAATTTTCTCGACCACGCCTGGAGTTGGCGACGAACTTCGAGCCGACGTACGGGAGATGCTGACAATGAACAACAACAGTAATGCAAGTCGATTCGGAATATTTTGCTGTACTATTATTGTCTTCTTATAATTTATATATTTGTTGTTGTTTCTGTAGCCATCACTGCGTCCCCTGTGCTCCTGAGGTACAGTTTTCGCTTGAAGAAGGGCTCGTGCCACGGTGCGTATGAGCAACATTTACTGGCGACGCACTGCATCGATTTGACGGACGCCGCTCATTCGCCCTGGAGACTGGTGACGTCAGTCGAAATGGATTGCAAATATGCGTAAGCGATATTTAAAAAATAGTAATAAATATTAAAAAATAACAAATAAATAGAAAATATATTCAAATTAACCAGCAACGAAATGTAAATTAATATGCCGAAAACGACGAAAAGCGATTTTTTCCAAATCGCTTCAACCACCTCCATTAAATTCGCCATTGAATTCATTGTTCGATACCAACATTGTTTTTCATGATGTTTATAAATTTCATTCAAAAAATAATAAAAAATACGACAATAAATATGAAAACAATTTTCGACCAAATAGCGAAATTTAATGAATTTAATAATAACTTCCGAACAAATCTTCCCGTACACGTATCGATTACATTCCCTTCGCCTCGGCATGGAAAAATATTCAAATTTCGACACATTTCCGCCGTAATCGCATCACGAGCCCATCACTCGCCCGACCTTCGCCAGGGAAACTGAGTCGGCGACACAACATCGATAATCGTCGTCGCGGCGGCCGCACGAAAGCAATATCCGAAATAATCGATAACGCACGAGGCCCAACCGACCCGTTCACCATCCCCTCTCTCCCCTGCCTTCCCTGCCTCGGACTCGATTCGATACGATGGTCGTGAAGACTTTCGAAAGC